>JAHBCN010007398.1:0-43823 GCA_019359885.1 Listronotus oregonensis | reverse complement strand
AACTTTAAAACATGTTCTAAATTATTTCTTCTTATACATTACAATAAATTGAATATAGCCACACCATTATTGATGACTAAAAAATTTTACCTATAGCCTAATTATACAATAAGGATCGTTTATTTTATAGCCATTTAAGCATTCAAAAACTGAAAGGTACGAAACAATATCCTTTTTTATTCATTGTAAGTATTTGACACTAATTTATATTATTAAATAAGGATTAATATCTATTACTTTAAATAACACATGGTTACCCATGCTTGATGCTAAAGTAATTTCAGGATAACTTAAAATCAATTAACAAAACACGTCACCTATTTTGTCTCTTTAAAAATATTAAATATACCAGTCAAATAAACTGTCATAAATAGTATAAAAGCTTGCACAATTTCCTTACTTCTTATTCTAAAATTTCTTGAAATTTAGTTTATTTTTTTTTTTTACAACGGTGACCGACTTACCACCACCATAGAATAGTGCTTTTGATTTTTTGGGTCTTTTGGGAGGTTCTTTTTTAATGCAGGCGATCTACTTGTTCATAAGAGTCAATAGGGCTGACCAGGCTCAGTTCATTATACTCCAAGACCTGGACCAAAGTTTTCTAAAAAATTGTAGGGCAAGTAATCTCAAAGAAAATATACTGTAACAGGAATCCGCCACAAAACTAAAAAATATATTTACTATCTAAACAGAAACCACCGTTAAACCTAAAATTTTAGGTCTTATTTTTGTCTACATTCTGTACTCTGAAAGATTTCGAAGATTGTGTATATATTGAGGTCTAAATACAAATACAAGACTAGGCTATAACATATTAAAATTAGAACATTTTTGGCAGAAAGGCAATTTACATTACAATGGTGCCATTTCCTTTAAAAACAATATTTTTAGAATCTGCATAAGGGCAAGATTCTCAGGAAAAAATTGATAGACTTCCTTAAAAAAAAGCTGGTGGTTTCGATAATATTTAAGTTAAAATTATTAAAAAAGTAAAAACTGAATTAGTTAGTTAGTACATAATATATTTAAACTATAGTTAAGGACAGATTTTATTCAGTAAATATAAAATTCGGAAAGGCATCAGCTATTTTAAAAATGGGAAACACAACGGTTCCAACAGTTGTAACCCAATCTCTATTTTGCTAGATCTTTTTAAGATTATTAAAAATTGTAAAAGATAAATTAATAAGTTATTAAGAAAGCAAAATTTTATTTATAATAAATATTGGAGATTAGGTAAATCCAAGACAACAGAGATTGCAGCTATATTTGCTCTTACCGATATTCATTTAATGTTGACGGAAAATGCTTTCCATCCCCAGGCCTATGCAAAGCATTTGATAGTATTTTTCATGAAAATTTGTTAAAATTTTTATGTAATATTAGCATAAGGAAAAAAATCATAGATAGTTTAGAAATAGTGCAAGTTTAAAAAAATCATTAAAATAACTTGCATATGATACTACAATTATGCATTTTGCTCACCGAGTTCAGTATGTTGAAATAAAGTTTAACATGATTTAAACAACCCACATAAATGGCTTTATTATATTAAATTACCATTAAATTTTAAAAAACATTGTTTATAGTTCTCAAAAAAATTAATTTATTATATTATTATTATATTAATTATTTCTAATATTATTTAGTGGTAATAAAATGAGGTAATCTAGATTAGTTAAATTTTTAGGCTTATATATAAGTATAAAAAATGTAGGAAAAAAACGTTTGGAAAATCTTAGAAATGACATATGCCCGTTAGTGGGTATTCTTTATAAATCATATAACTACATATCAATAAATCATTAAATTAAAACTAATTTTTCGTAACTTTATTCATAACTTCAATATTAAATTTTAATTTGGGGAGCTGCTTGAGTCTTATTAACCCTTTATAAAACTACAAAATATAGTTATTGAATATATTCCTAAATCACCCTTTTGGAAACCAAAATTAAATTTGTAAAAACCAAAAGGTTATTAATTAAATTTGTACCGTAATTCATGGTTTACATTTTAGAGAAAAATATTTAAATATCAAATTTCCAGAAACATGTATCCATCATTATACCAGACATATATATTTTTTACAAACAATTTAGATAAAAACTAAATTTGGCAAACCATTACTTGTACATGATGTACTTTAAATATACAGGGTGATTTATGAGGAAATGTCAATAGTTCAGATACGTAGTCAGAGTCCAAAAATAAACATAAAAGCCTATTTTTTTCTATTTTTTAAATTAAATCTATGATAATGTAAATATTGGAGTTAAAATTGGATCCGGGGGTTTTTAGTATACGGATTCGAACCTACGGCTGTTACTTGTAGGGGGTGCCACCTACACGTCTTTTTACTATGTTAAACAATAACAACTTTTTGGTACGGCCCAGTATTACATTTTTAAGTAAATTAAATCATTGTTTTGTCATTTTTACGTTAAAAAGGTATACCTGTTAATAGTTGATATGAGCAGCCGTTTTCGAGATATTTGGATTTTAAAAAATTACGACGCATCTGATTTTATTTTAGCAAAATTTAAAAAAAAAACAAAACAAAATGTATAATTAAATAATATGTATATTAATTTTCAATAAAATTATTGTTTTTAAATTATGTTTAGCAAAACATAAGCTAGGTTTTATAATTTTATTTAAAAAATAGAAAAATTAAATACAAATTTTAACACCCTGTATTTTGGAAACGAAGGCCTTGCGGACCCATATTTATATAGACTTTTATGTTTATTTTTGGACCCTGACTATGTACCTGAAGTATTGAAATTTCCTTATAAATCACCCTGTATAAAACTTGATATAATCAAAAACTAAGTCATGGTTTTCTATTAAAACTTTTATTTTATTAAAAAAATTGGAATTCCTCCTACACAATATTTTACTATTGTAAGTTAATACTTTCGTCAAGTACCTGAAAGGTTTCTAAGCACATTTTCATTAATTAAGTATTTGCTTTCCTTTAATATTTTTAAAAATCCTTAATACGAGTTTATTGTTGCAAACATGAATTTAAAGTTAAAAAACTATTATTCCAGTAAAATTTTGCAAAAATATTAAATTAAATATGCATTAAAAATTTTAAAAAATAGACGGGAGTATCATTACATGACTTATTTAGGCATTTTAGCATAACTTAAAAAAAACTTTTCTTTTTAACGCTTTGTTATATTTTTTAAAATAAGTGTTCATTACTACTAATTAAATAACAACTTAAAGTTCCAATAAATGATTACCAATTTTATTCACATAGTTTCATTTATTGCTTTTATTTACATAAAATATAGATTACAAGATAACAAATATTAGAATTAGTTTTTACAACTAGAAACTTACCCAACTATTTAATTTGTCGCGAAACATTAAAAAAAAGTTAATTAAAATAAAAATTAATTTTTATAAATTTATTGTGAAAGAGTCTAATAAAGCATTTCTTTACCATTATTTCGCCTTAATAGAGTTTTGTCAAGAGATCGTAAAATATTTATTAAATACTTAATTGAAGCAAGGTCAAAACAAGAACCAAGTAATGTTTTTAACTTTAATCTTTTCCACATTTTTTGTGGCGAATTTATTAAAAAATCAAGATATAGCAAAATATTTTATTATGATCGGCATGTCAAATATTTTCTTTATTTGCATGTAACGAAGGATACATTTCTATTTATTTCCAAATTATATTTTTTTTAATTAGGTAGATCTAAATTAAATAAAAATAACTGATGTTTTAATGTTTTAGAGTCTAGAGTACTTCTCGAGCCTTGTTTCGCCTTGGTTGAGCTTTGTTAGGAGTACGTAAAATACTAAATCGTAAAACGTCGAAACAAGGACCATGTAACAAATGTTTCTACCTCAAACCTCTCCTATATTTTTTGTGGTGGGTTTTTTAAAAATTCCAGAGGTGACTCTGTTTATTTGTAATAGGCATGTCAAATCTTTTTCTTATTTGTATGCAACCAAAGACACATATTTAATTTAAATAGAATAAAATTACCCTTTAATCCGGTCAAAATAGACATATACCCTTGCATAAATTCCCATGAAGCTAAAAATTTACATAAACGCTGGGGATACCATTATTATGAAATTGTTAAAAGTTTTTATTAATCCCATGTGTGCAAAAAGTTTTATACAAGGTCAAAATTTGCGAAAATGGGTTTTTTGAATTTTTAGTTAAACGGTTAGTTTAATAATAAAAATACCTTGTACAAAAATTAAAGATCGTGCAATTGTCTACAAAAATTGTTCTTATACTTTTTTCCCTTAGATTCACCATTTCTGAAAAAAAGCGATTCTTAAAGTTATTAAAGTTTTATTCCCTACACTATGCACACGTTTCCACGCCACCTGTAAGGTAGTGTATTGACGCGTTTTTCTAACGTGGTTTCACCATAGGCCTACTTTGCGGTCTATTTTATTAAATTCTAGTAAAATCTTCTTCTTTTCTATTTTTTTTTCTTCTTCTTCCTGAGTTGATGTAAATTGTTCAAACGCGATACATCAGTCGTTTCGTCGTTGATGTAAGGATCTTTTTCTGTTGGAGATTCAAAACGACTGGCCTTGACAACTGGTGCATGCTAGTGAACAAAATAAACCAACTTTTTGCATTCGCATTTCGAGCTACACCCCTTTTTCAGTAGCAAAAAATAGTATTAAGGAGCTTCTCTGGTGCAGGAGAAGTAGTTCATTCTTCTAGGTTCAGTTGATTACCAAGCCATACTTAAACCTGATAATATACCCGAGAAAAATGTTGTTAAGCAGAAGCCGAGGTTGGAGGAAGACAAGCTAATTGCACACTTTCTTTTATTTCGAGTAAGTTTTGCAAACTTATCTATACAAGTAACTTTTTTTGGAGCTCCATATACTGTGAGAAGAAACCGAACTTCGTGTGTTATTATAGTTTCTGGAGTAGAATTGATATCTTTAAAAACTTTAGCAGATGTAACTTAGTCTTATTTTTCAAATAATTTACCCCTCCGGAACATTGCAGAGGTTGTATCACATCTAGTCATACCATGTCAAAATAAAATGTGATTTTAACATTTAGGATAAGCCGATAAACTAGAATTTGAAAATATTTGCGATGGTTGTTAAGCCTTGCCTGGTTTTAAAAAATAAATGTTTTTTTCAATTGGAGTTCGAACGGTAAGTAATACCAACAGATCAACATCTTAACCAACTACAACATTTATATCAGCTGGATTAAATTGATTAATTGCAGTTTGAGTACATCAGTATTAGTCACGCAAACTAATAGTTTTACTTATATCATGCGTCCAATGATGTATATAGGCAGCGTAGTCATGTATGGTATAGAAAACTTTAGTAAATTTTAAAATCGCTTTTTCTCAGAAATGGTAAATTTTGAAGGAAAATGTGTAGAAAAGTTTTGTAGATAATTGCATGATCAACAATTTATGTAAAAGCTATTTTTATCATAAAACTAACCGTTTTGCTAAAAAATGCAAAAAACCCGTTTTTCCGAACTTTGACCTTGTATATTATTTTTTGCACACATGGGCTCGATGGGGTTTTTTCACAATTTCATCATAATGGTATTCCTAACATTTACGAAAATTTTCAGCCTCTTGGAAATTTATGCAAGGGTACCCCTATTTTTCAGGCTAACTTGACCGGATAACTTTGTTGTTGAAGAGTCTAATACAGGATTTCCGTACCATTCTTTTGCCTTAGAAGAGCTTTGTTAATTTAATATTAAATCTAAAAAGGTAAAAACAAGGACCGTGTAACAAATGTTTCTACCTTAAACCTCTTTTATATTTTTTATGTCGGGAAGACTAGAGGTGAAAATATTTTTATTTATAATAGGCATGTCAAATATTTTCTTTATAGGTATGCAACCAAGGATATCATATTATTCCAATACAATTTTGTCATAATTAAATGGAATAGATAATAATTTTAAAAGTGTTAATGTTGTAGAGTCTAATAGTGTATTTCTAACCACTGCACTGTCTTGAGTTGTTAGACCTTTGTCAGTAGTACATAAAATACTAAATCTTGAAAAGTCGAAAAAAAATCATGTAACGAATGTTTTAACCTTATATTTTTAGCTTCATTTTTATTTATAAACGGCTTGTGAAAATTTTTTTTTAATTGTAGGCAACCCAGAATACTTTTTTTTCAATACAATTTTATTTTTTAAGAGTATAGTTAAATAAAATAAAAATTACTTTTAAATGTTTTAATGTTATAGGGGCCAATGGAGTTTTTCTACCATTGTTTCACCTTGTTATAGCTTTGTTAAGAGTACGTAAAATGCTGAATCTCAAGGTCAAAAAATAACCATGCAACAAATGTTTCTACCTTATACTTGGCCCATATTTTTTGTGAGGGGTTTTTTAAAAAGTCCGGAGGTGACAATATATTTATTTATAATCGATATGTCAAATATTTTCTTTCTATGTGTGAATTTAGAGATACACATTTTTACAATACAATTATAAGGCTGAATATACTTGTCTGAAATTGGAGAGTTATATGTTTTTAAATATTAAAACAATAAAAAAATATAGAAATACTTAAATAAACTTTTTTATTTAAAATTTAAAGGTAGTGACGTAGAGTAATAAGGTTTTAATATTTTTGCAGATAATTATATATTTTTTGTCCACTTTAGGCTCCAGAATGTTTATTTTTTATTTAATTCCTTAACGCTTTTCTCCTGCAACCCTTTTTTCCTATTCTAAATTTATCAGGCAAAGTTTCTACCTTTCAGAAATTGTTTTTGCCATGTTAGGTACTTAAAAGACCCCTGGACGAAAAGGTCTGAATAATTAAAAAGCTACAAAATCAAACTTTGCGGGAAGAATGAACAGAAGAAAGCTAAGAAACCTATAATATTAAGTACAGTAAAAGTGAAATAAATTAAAAGCATTTCAAAGGAGTTCATAAAGGATTACAAAATAATTTTATAATAAACGTTTTACGTGTAAACAGAATATATAAGTACTACTTTATTCTCGATAGCAAGCATAAACGGATTATACAGTAAAGGTGCTTTTAAAACAATTTTAAAAAAAACATAGATTTTTAACTAAATAAAAAAATTTTTTTATTAAGGAAGTTCAAAATAAATTTTTTTAAATTAAAGCCCTTATTTCAAAACTTAGAAATTACAATTTCTTTATGTTATTATCAAGATAAACCCTTAACTTTACCCCAAAGCTTAACTAATTCTGAACATTACTATTTTTATTTAAAATTTTTAAATTTTTTAAACCTTAAAAAAAAATTTTGAACAGGTGATTAAACCTTGAAATTCAGAGGTGATTCCTCGCAATATTCTAGTATGAATTGCCCAAATAAACATATGTCCGGAAACACTTCGTATTCCATATACAGGGTGTTAAAGTTTTATTTTATTTTCGTTTTTTTTTTAATATTTAACGAGAAAGGTTTAACTGTCACATAATAAGTAATTATCATAACTACTTACTTTAACGTCAAATTTATTTCCTAAGCCATCTTGTAAAAAATGTAAAATAATGGTAATAACTTCAACATGCATCGATTAAAAACAATTTTTCAATCAAAACTTCTTGACTTCAATAAGGGGGCTTTTGCTAATAATTCAAGATATTTTTTAAAGAAAAATGTGCTAAAAGTATCCTTAAAAAAGTTATGAATCTCCAAAAAAGAAAAAGACGTGTAAGTGGCGCCCCTATGAGTAGGAGCAATAATAACTTCAGATTCAAATTCGACACCTCGAAGATCCTTTCGACACCAATTTTCGTTTAATTATGGTCAGTATTTCAAAATTTATTAAAAAAAAACGAAAATAAAAATGAAACTTTAACACCGTGTATCTTGGAAACTAAGCGTTTTTGAACATATGTTTATTTGGACAATTCATACTAGAATATTGTGAGGAATTACTTCCTGAAGTTTGTCAAATTTTTTTTTAAACCCCATAAATAGTGGGGAAAAAAAACTTTTACTGAAAATGGCCCCCTAAATTTTTTACGATTTCATTTTTTAAAATTTAAAATAACATTTTCAACGCCAATTTTTCTTATAATGGGATTTAACTTTTAAAATTTTATATATATATATATATATATATATATATATATATATATATATATATATATATACAATGTCCCCAAAAAAGTTGGAACCATATGAGAATTTTTTAAATATTGCAGTTAGAAAAAAATTTTTGATGGCAATCACTTCTGCTTCTAAAATAACTTAAAATACGCCAAGTCATATTTGACAGATAATGTATGTCAATTGCCAAATTGTTATTTTGTAAAAAAATTTTTAAAAAATGGGTCAATTTGTGAAAATTTCAAAATTTTACAAAAATTATGTTTCTAAAAACCCATTTACGGCTATGTACCGATTTTGAGCGAAAAATATTGATATTCAAAAATTTTCACATGTTCGTATTTTTTTATTCACCCGTAATGGCTGTGTTGATGATTATTGATATTCTCAACTAAAGAAATAGTACGCTCTGGATTAATTTCCATACTTCCAAAAATATTACAAACCGTTTTCAACTTTTTCTTTATTAAACTTTAGTTGAATAGTTAATAAATGGATTTATTTACAATTTAGTTAACTCCAACTAAACTCCTATTTAAAAATAATCAAGAATTTAAAAACTACAAAGGAACTTAATATTACCAAAGATAATACTACTACGAATAGATGGTTCATTTAAATGGGGCGTTTTGAATCAGTTCGAAGATATCAATGCTTCCGTAAATGCGAATAAAATTAAGTCGGTAACCCCTGCCCCAGCGAAACAAACCGTGCGACATTGCCAATGTCTGTCGCTTGTACCTTATTCGGAACACGAAGTAGCGAAAGCGGGCGGGTAAAGGATTGTGTTTTTTCTAGTCGCGTTTCATCACGCCAATAGTAAGGATGCCGGCAACACTGTTTAATTTCGTTCAAGTATAGCGCAAAATTCTCGATGGACATCGGCTCGCGTTGGCCAAATCCATTAGGGGTATCAAAAATATAGCATTGGGAAAGGTTCATCTTATCCGTAGTAAATATAACTTTGATATTACAAAAAAAAAGTTCGCCAAGAAATGCCATTGCAAGATGTATGATATACCTAGGCAATTCCTACTAAATGCTGTCAGGCAATTCAACGCCGAACCGAAAATGTATGGAAAATGAAGGAAGGCAACGGAGATGTAAGTTTCATACATATTGCAATGGCATTTCATGGCAAACTGTTTTTTGTAATATTAAGTTCCTTTGTAGTTTTAAATTTTATTATTTTTAAATAGGGTTTAGTGTGGAGTTAACTAAATTGTAAATAAATCCATTTATTAACTATTCAACTAAAGTTTAATAATGAAAAAGTTGAAAACGGTTTGTGATATTTTTGGAAGTATGGAAATTAATCCAGAGCGTACTATTTTTTTAGTTGAGAATATCAATAATCATCAAAACCAAGTTTCCTACTAATGTTATTAGCGCAATAAGTAATGTTGTGACTACTTTAATAGTGCTTTAAAGCGTTTTATATGTTTTCAAAGCAGCCAGTTACGGGGGTGAATAAAAAAATACGAAAGAAAATGTTTAATACAATTTTTCTCGCTAAAAAATTAATACCGTAAATTTATTAGAAACAAAATTTTTAGTAATTTTTTCAAAAATTAATTTTTTTAAATTTTTTTTTCAAAATAACAATTTGCTTAATTTATCTTAAATATACGGCGTTTTTTAATTTTTTTTCCCAAAGGAAATATTGCCATAAATTTTTTTTCAACTGAAATTTTAAAAAAATTTTAAGGGTTTCCAACTTTTGGCAAAGTTATATATATATATATATATATATATATATATATATATATATATATATATATAATATATATATATATATATATATATATATATATATATATATATATATATATATATATTATATATATATATATATATATATATATATTATTAAATGGCTGATAAAAAATGATTCTGCTTACTTCCATTATTTAGAAATCACTAGGCAACAATTGTTCCACTTTACTTCTTAAAGCCATGCCTGACAACATCGTAAAATTGTAAATATGTTCTATAGTTTTGTGGCGAATTCATGTTTGGATTTGTTTTCTTTGGGAGTACTCGCCTGGAAATTTTCTAGAAAATGGGACCACTTCGGTCCAGGTCCTGGGGAATAGCGAGCTGAGCCTGCTCAGCCCTATTGACCCTTATGAAGTTGCAGATCGCCTGCAACAAAAAAGAAGAAAAACCCCCTTTAAAATCGCAAAAATCAAAAATACTAATCTACGTTTAGGTGGCAAGTCGGCCACCGTTGTCAAGATTAAATCAAAAGAAAAAAATAAACTAAATTTTAAGAAATTTTGCTTTAAAAACTTAGGACATTCTGAAAGCTTTTTACTTTTTATGACGTTTTGTCATAAGTGACATTAGTTTATTTGACAGATAACAGATATTGATGCTACACATTTATCTTTATTTAATAAAATAAATGCACTTTTCTTTATTTTACGTTTGTTTAATTTCCTTGCTAAAATACTAGAAGCATTCCAGTTTATTCTGTGGTTGTTATCAAATGCGTGTTAACAGATTTTTGATTTGTGGAATTCTGTGTTTTTAATGTATGTTCAATCTTCTTTTATGCGTTTGGCAAATGGCCTGGACGTTTCACCTATATAAAATTTATTACATTCACGAGGGATCTTATAAATACCATTTTTTGTGTTTTTTTTTATATTGTATGGTTTTGTTTGTGTTACTTAAGATCTAATAGTGTTTTGTGTTTTAAAGATAGCACAAATATTAAATTTATAACCTATTCGTTATGTTTTATTTAATAAGCCAGGAATAAATTCAGGTAAACTTAAAATCAATACACCATACTACCTTTTTTGTCTTTTTGAATACTATAAATAAATATACCAGTCAAATAAACTAATGTCATTTGTGACAAAACGTCATAAAAAGTAAAAAGCTTTCAGAATTTCCTAAGTTTTTAAAGCAAAATTTTTAAAATTTAGTTTATTTTTTCTTTTGATTTATTATTTTTAATTTTTGGTTTTTTTAAGGAGGTTTTTCTTTTTTTTGTTGCATGTAATCTGCAAGTTCATAGGGGGTCAATAGGGCTAAGCAGGCTCTGCTCGCTATATAATAATAATAATAATAATAATAATATTAATAAATGTCTTTATTTCTGAATAATAATGGATTACATATTACAATAAAAGATAAAAAAAAACTTAAATTCAAAAAAGGCGGAGTTTAGATAAGGCATCCTTGAATGCCTCCCTGATCATACTTAACCATTTAAATTAATTACATAACAAAGAATATAAATAATCCTAAAAGAAATATCTTTCAGTATTCAAGAAAACCGAAACAAACAAACATATAATGGCGTATTAGGCAAAAAAATAGCTAAAGAACAAAAGATTGATTACCCATTTCTTACTAATATTAACATAAAAAAGTTATTGTCGCTTACCTAAAATATATTTTGTGTAATGTACTTTAAAGGCAGATTGTGAAAGATGTTTTAAATTCTGCGGCAAAATTTTAAAAGTTTAGCCACATTATATGAAAAGCTACGATTAAATATTACGGGTCGATGATATGGTGGTGTTATTTTTCCTAGAAATCTGATATTAATATTATGTACATGAGGTCCTAAGGACAATACGCTTATAAAGATATGATGGACGTTTGGAGCAGATAATTTTATAAAAGAAGCATGCTTGATGCAACCCTCTCTTTCATGTTCAACCAATTGGACTCTAGCAACGTATGCGAGATATGCTGATACTTTCTTACACCATAAATGAGCCTTAAGAAAGAGTTTTGCACAAGTCGAATTTTATATATCCCCCGAGACCTGGACCGAAGTGGTCCCATTTTCTAGAAGATTTCAAGGCAAGTACTGACAAAAAAACATATCCAAACAATTTTAAAAGTCCACCGTCTGGTAACATAGTTATCGTTCCTATGCCAAATACAGTTATTTTTTGATAATTTGCTCTTAGTTACTGGGCTATGTCTATTTTTAAATACAGGTTATAAAGAATTAAATTTGTACTAAATTAACAGCTAATTAATTATTATTAATTAAATTAAGTGTTAAGCCCGTAACAGCAAAGTACTTCACACAATTTGGGTAAATTTATCTAAAATTATAATTTAGGAAAGATAGTATAAACCTTGGGACGTTGTAAGAAAAAAATTAAACTTTCCAGTGAAATTATTGGCCAGTCTGGGAGTACAAGCAATACAGGAGTTAAATCCCTAATTTGTTCGATGAAAGGATTCGTGTAAAAATACAATAGAACGGATGTTTCTGAAAGGTACATGAAATGACACCCTACCTAATAGCTCGAAGCAATAAACAAGATTATTAACTATTTTATATAACAATATTAGGGCACAGTGTTTTAATTTAGATTCCAACCCATTTAGTCCCTGATAAGACATTAGTTAATCATATTTTCTTCGACATTCCCGTTAAAAATAATAAAGCAAATCGACAAACATTTTATTAAAACAAAGAATGTTAATCTTTTACTACGTGTTTCAATTTTTATGGTACTCATTCTATGTTTCGAAATTTACTCTAAGATGGGGGTCAAGAGAGAGTAGATCGACCGAAATCCATAAAGGGATAAAAAAAACAGTGAAAGTTTTCTGTTTATACTCCTCTTAATGTTGATTTAGGGTTGGAAAAGAAAAACACAAGCTTAAAAGCTAAAACGTTTTTTTTTCGAGAAAATGTCAGCTAGGATGCGGAAACGTCTAGTTTTTATTTCCTGGAGACCGAAAAGAAGCACTCTCAGTCTTTTAGTAAGTTTAAGTTTTTTGAATAGGGCAGTTAGACACGTTTTGACATCTGCAGGCAGTATTATATTTTAGTAAAAGCAAAAATACTGGTCTACTTTTAACGTAAAATCCAAATATAATTAAAAATTACATTAATTAAATAGCAAAATTTTTGTAAACATAGTAATTTGCAATAATAATTTAATAAATGTGCCGGTTTGTTGGGTATGGTGTGTCTCTAATAATGATTAATGTATGACTCTATTTATCTTTCTGTATTCTTCTTAAACGAGTACGTGTTTAGTTTACGGTTAAAAAAAAAGCAAAGAGAAAACTAAATTGTTTAAAATACATCGCTTGGGTGAATATGATTTTGCGCAATGTGAAGGGAGACGGAGTGGCGGAACAAATTTCGCCCACCCTGGGCGGTTATCGTGTCGTCTTGCGCTTATCAGTCCGGTCAAAGTTCGTTGCAATTCCCCCGCATACCTAGTCCCGTGTTAGCCGATCATGTTTACAATTTTTTTCCCCACCTTCAAAAACGGATAAAAGTTATATGTTTTTAAACTGTTGAAAAAAGATTAATATCATTAAATGGTATTGTTTTTGGCTTGCGATTATGGGCACGTTAAAACAACCCATTTTATCATCGTGGTAAATTCAATACTGTTTCGAGGCTGACCCTGGGCTCCAAGCGCCGGTTTTCCCATCCTGCGGCTGCCAGCAGTGCGAGCAATGAGCCACCGAAATTAAATTCCCCAATTTGCGGCGGTACGGGGAATCCTTGCCAAAAAACCAGTTTCCAAAATTCCATATGCATGTACCAAAAACTTTTACTAATTCATTTGAAAAAACCAAAACCTTCAAATTATTTTGAAGAAAAAGGTGGCATTTTAAGACCCATTGTTTACGGGGGAATGCTGGGAAGAAACTGTATAAAATCTCATAAGTACCAACCTCACATAAAAAAAAAACAAAAACGCGCAAGAACGTTAAAAAAAAAACAAAAGGAAAAGAAGTGTTAAAAAATATCACCTCCGGGTTAGAGAGTCAAAAGATTGCTATAGCTTTTTTTAAGGATACATCTAAAGATTTTTTTTTTTTGTTTTACTAATATTACAATCTTCTTAATTTTTCCACCCCCCTCACTGTTAAAAAAAAAAATCTAATTTTGATTTCAAGTAAAATAAATGTAAACCTTTTTTTAATAATCAGTGTAGTTAATTTTTCAAAATATTTAAACCAGTTAAAGATAAAATTTTTAAATCTTAAATTGTTTATTTATTATCACTCTCATGATCTAGCTTGTAAAAATATAAAAAACACTCCCTTTTTAAAAAGTATTGCATCACCGTTTTTACTTGTACACTTAGTCAAATTTTAAATTTTATTTCCAAACTATTTTTGTTCGATTCTTGAATTTTCAGGAAGGGGGTTTTTAACTGTCTTTTGGATGTTTTTATCCATTTCCCCCAAAATTAAAAACTGGTTTCGTTTTTTCTTTTTAAACGAAAAAGCATAAGTTTACAAAAAAAAAATTGCAAATAAGTCGGCTTTAAATGGTTGAAGTTTCAAAGCAACTTAGTTTCGTTTAAAAGTAATGTTTTATAGGTAAAAAAAAAGGTGATGGCGATGCGATAATTTCTTTGGGGGGTGTATCTTAGAAAAAAGGCAATAATAACTTTGTAATTGAATATTTATTCTTCATCAACCGTACCGGGACACCCCATGAAACAGGGCTAACTACGTCGATGATTCTTTTACTAGAAAAAATTTAACAAATAATATACATTTTATTTTGAAATGCGTACTAATTTATATATTTTCTAAATTTTAGAGTTTTAATTTATTCCCACTTTTTTTTATTATTCACATTTTACAATGGTCATATTTACGTCATATCCTCCCAGGTAGGTTTTCAATAAAATGGATATTGAGCTTAACAAGCGATCGGGGTCGCTTTTCGTGGAGGGGTTTCCGATGCAGGGGTTCTCTGTTAAACCCCATCAAATTTTCTAATACATTAAAATTAATCCCGGTAAATCTATCAAAATGTGTATATGTATTCTTTAAGGTAAAAAAAAACCATATCTCCGAAAATTACTTATAATGGGGACGGACATCGATAAAAACCACACAATCTCAGGGTTAAAAATATGAATACCCCAAAAAAAAATGCAATAAATAATTAAATTTTCATTGGTATTTTTAAATTTTATTTTGAAAATTTTTTTGTTATTTTTGTAAATAATACAAAGACTGTAATTTTAAAAATAGAAGGTTTTACAGACAAATAAAAAACTATGATTTTTATAATGCTTTTATGTAAATTTATGAAATAAATTAAATGAAAATAGACTTTTTGTTCATATAAATTTACAAATAGGTGCACCTCATGGTTCATTTTAATGCTTCACATTTTTTTTAGTGATGCAACTCTCAGTGCAGTACGAACTTCGGGCCTATTTGTTGTGAATCGTAAAAAACCGTTTCCGTTACATAGGGTAAATCACAGGGTAAAATCATATTATATTTGTGCCAAAATAATTTGTTATATTTAAGCAGGTGTGGATAGCTTACACATGTAAATAAATAATGATTAAATAAAGAATATAAATTGAATTGGCTCCTTCCATATTCTACTTTTTATTTGAAAGTAAAGAGGTGTTTTTATCTTTGGACGGTCCACAGAGACTGTGGCCCAAAGCACTAACATGCACGTGATTGTCTTAAGTGTGGTGAGGGGGAGTTTGTTCACACGGGACTTAAATTTTGGGGAGAAAAAAGGGGGCCTTTGGGGTAGCAGTTTCCATGTCTAGGACGGGGGGGAAAAAAAAGAACTACGGAAAAGAAGGAAAGTTCAGGGTCTCTCTAGTTAAAGAAAAGGTTTTTAAAAAATTTCCCCCTAAGTGTTGCGTCGGTGGGCAAGAAGACAAATTTTTTTCTGTGACGTGGGATTGTTTATAAGACGAACAGCTTTTCTTGAATGAGTTGTGGGGGAATTCCACGGACATAAGAACAATATTCTAATGAAGGTCTAATTTGGGATAAAAAAGTATAAAATTTTTGGGGAAGAAAAAAATACTTTCTGGTTTGAAAAAAAACCCCCAAACCCCCCTAGTAATGAGAAAAATTTTCCAGGGCCACCCCAAAACTACGGGGCGAAAACAATTTTTAAAACGCAGACTTCTGCATGGATTTGTGTAAAGCTTTTTTGTTGCTGATATTCTTCTTCATAAAAAAAATTATAAACCCCAGGGGAAAATTTTTTTAAAAAACACCACAGAAAAGTACCAGACAAACAACTTTACAAAACTATGTTGAAAAAGGGCTTTTACGAACTGGGAAAAAAAACGACACAATCTGAAAAAAAAAAGTTAGGGTTTTTTAAATAAAAAATTTTGATATAAAAGGGAAGATATGTTGTTTTTTATAGCTGCACCTTTAAGTTACCCACGAAATGAATGAAAGAAAATTTTTTCCAAAAACCCAAATATCGACAATAACAAAATTTTGGGTAAAAAAAAATTCTTTACTACTGTCAGTCACAAATTTTTCCCAAAAAAAATGGCGTTTTGTTTCTTTTGGATAGTGCTGAAAAATGCTGAATGTAGGACGACAGTTAACCCATAACCTCCCCGCCCTTTAAAAAGGGCCCGCATAAATTATGCATCCCGTTAATATTTCACTTTTTTAAAATTTGGCGCCACTAATATTAGATCAAAAACTCCGAAACCGTGTTAAAACGGTGCAGACCGAAACAGTTTTTATTTTTTTATTGTACGTTGTTTTTTTTCTGTGGAATTATCAATAATTTGCAAATGGAATTGGGGGTAATTTTTTTTTAAAAATTTTTTTATTTCTTTTTAAAAACCCCCATATATTTTCTTTTGGGAAGCGGTATCCCAAAAAAATTGTTTGGTAACAAAACCCCAAAAAAAAATGTGACATATGTTAAGTATTTTTCATAGAATATGACTGTCCTTTTAAAAGGTCGGGAGGCTTATTCACTACTTTTACCATTTTTTTTTTTCCCTTTTTTATTTTTGGAAAAAAACCATTAACTTTGGCAGAGGTTAAAAAGGGGGCCCGGAAAATTTGTGAAGTTGATGATTTCCCCGAAAAATTTTTTTCCCCCGAAAATCCCAAAATTGCATTTTGGGCAAAATTGGGGGATGAAAATGTAGTGGACATAAATAATTTTCCTGGGGCTCAACTGAAAAAAAAGCAAGGGCAAAAAAAGCCCCAGAAAACCATTGGGGGCAAAGACGATAAAAAACCCCCCGTCAGCGTTCTAAAAAAAAACCAAAACTACTCAAATCTTTTGACTATAAAATTGGTTGTGATTTGGAAGTAACTACTGATAAATGGATAGATTTTTTTTTAATTTAAAAATTTTTACCAAAGGGACGTTTCAATTTTTTTTTATAAAAAAATAAAAAATTTTTTGGGAAATTTTTAAACACTTATGCTCCCCAAAAAAAAAAATCGATCGGAGATATAACGGGAAAATTTTTTTTCCCTTTTTCGGTGTTTTTGTTTTTTGGGGGATACTACCTCTACCTAGGAAAGGATGTTTTGGCAGAATAGAAACGACACCAACAAAAAACCCGGGGGGGGAGGCCTTTTTCCCTGATAGATTTCAATATAAAAAGGCAATTTTCCCTTTTAAGGGTAATTAAATTGGGGGAAACAGGATAAATATTAAAAATGAGACCTCTATTTGATTTTTAAAAAAAATTTTTTTCAATTTTCTCCTTTGAAAAACCAAAATAGACAATCTATGGTCCCGTATTTTGGCCGCCAAGGGGAAAAAAAGTTTATTAGGGGGAAAAACCCCTTCGTCGGGGGGCAAGATAGGGTTTGGGGGCTTTGCATTAGGCTACATTGTCACTTTTGATCCTACCAAGGTTCCTCAAAAAATTTCCAGACAGATACAAACCCCTTTTGGGGCTTGGGGCACCCAGTGTTCAATATTCTGATTTTTTGGGGAAAAAAAAAGCCGTATGGACCTTTTTCCCTTTTTTTTTATAATTTTTTTACATACTTCCTCTTCTGCGAAATTGAAACTAAGAAATGTGAAGGCTACTGGTACCATGACCGGGAAAACCCTTTCCCCAAAATTTACCTTTATAAAAGGGCAAAAATAAAAAAAAAAGACTCGTGGTTTTTTTTGAATATTGTTTTCGCGGGAACAAAAATTATCATTTGTAAATGGAATGATAACAATATCGTCAATATAGCGTCTAACGATTCGACAAAATTTTCCCTAAATGAAAAAAGATTTTCTCAGTCGGAGAAAAAAAACATTTTGTTGATCAACCTCGACAAAGTCTTTCAATGAGAATATGTTGGGGGGAGATCGGGGGGGTCAAAATTTGGGGGAATATGAGTACAATAAGGGGGGAAAAAAATGGTACTTCCGTTATTTACTCTTTTTCGAAAAACTGTACAAATTTTTTTGGGGTCTACACAAACCAAAAAACGGGGAAAAAATTTACCAGTTGGAGTTTCGACGATCGGTTTCAGAAATGCTTGAAACTTATAAAAAAGGGGTTAAACGAGGCCCTTCGAAGCCATCAAAAAATTCCCCCAATTTTCATTACGACCCTCATCATTTTGGTTTTTTTTTGAAAAAAAAACGGCGATGGGGGGGGTGAAAGAAAGGCATTTTCCTAAATTGCTTCATTTGACATGTTTAGCTCATGCCCTACATAGAATATGTATATATCCACTTATTGATACTTTAGTTATCGAGGCAAAAAAAGTTTTTCAAGTGTCCTAATGTGGCATTACCGCCACAACCTGCTATTACAAGGTGGGGAATATGGCTATCAGCAGTAGTGTTGGGCGATATATCGATAACTGCGATATATTCACAGTGATAGATAAATCAGAGATCCGATCGCCGAATATCCAACAGTGAAAAATCACTGTCAAGTGATAAGAACCCGGCGAACAGCGAACAGCGATGCAGAAACAAATAACTTGGGAGGCGAGGCATTTTGAATCGCTAGGAGCCGGTTATTTTTCACCGGTTCGATGTGACGGTGATTTTCACACTTAATGTTTAATAAATATCGGTCGATTTTAATAATCGCGCGGTTATTCTTGTCTGCAAAAAGTTTAGGACCTGTTTGCTTGGTATTATTTACATACATTTTATTTTTAAAGAATTAATATTACTCAAAAGCGGAAAGGCTGACTCATTTTTATTTTTTTTTTCAGATATATAACCAACGATATTACTTTAGTTGGTTGTATATAATTTATTTTTAAAAATTATTACCAAAAAGCGGTAAGGCTGATTTGTTTTTAAATACAGAAATGAACATTATTAATTTATTCCAAGTTTTAAAGTTAATATTTTATGAAAAATATAAAATTGATGACGGTGATTTTAAAATCACTATCACCAATTCACTGATGATTCATATTTCACTGTATTTCCCAACTCTAATCAGCAGTAACATATTACCATATAAATTATAATGTGGTAAAAAATGTTATCGACAGTTTACAAGATGATGCTTTAAGTGTGAAAAAAAGTAAAGCAATTATAAATGCACCAAATGTTAAATCGGATTTAAAATTTATTTTAAAAATTTTGGATATCTTCCGGATGTAATTGAGCAGTTATAAAAACAAATGCCCCCCTATTTGCCTCATTTCATGTATTTCAAATCACTATAGACAAGCTTAAATCTGTTCCAAATTTAAAATTGATAAAATTAAATTGTATGTACAAAAAATCTTGGAAAGAAATCCAGAATTTTTAGAAATGAAACATATTTTTGAGGCACTACAAAATAAAAGAACTGACTTGTAAAATCATTTTCGTTTTACTTCAGTTACAAGCTGTGAAAGGAGCTTTTGTAGACTTAGAGATATTTTAAATTATAAAATAACCAATTTTACCTAAATCAACTTTAAAGACGTTAGGTATATCATGCAAATAAATTGTAAAACACTCCTGTTTTTTTTTTTTATTTCACATTTTTTAAAATTTATTTATAATTAATATCTCCTTAATACGCACGCCAATGAATTTACCAGACATAAAAAATGTATAGGGAACAAGCTCATTCCGAAATCCAGGCCCTACTTATAATAATAAAAAGGATGTACAGGGTGTCCCATTTTCGATTGTTTTGCGGGGTATCTTGCCTATTAGCAGAGATAGAAGGATGCGGTTTTCGCATCACTGTGCTACTTTTTCATAAAATAAAAGATACCGTTAACAAATTTGTCATAGCCATCCTAACTTTTTAGATACCGAGGGTTTTTGAAAACTTTGCATTTTTGGACACTCCTTGTATCTCAGCTATCTTAGGAGTTATTAAAAAGATAAAAACGCATTCTTATAGATATTTTTAGGTAGAATCCAGCGGCTCACTTAGATTTTTTTAGGGAAAACAGTTTTTGATATAACAACCAAACTTACTTTTTTTTAAAAGAGACACCCTTTTTATTTTTGGTCGACCTAATTTAGCTTTTTTCAAGCTTCCCCAAAATATATAATTGTTAATATATTTTTTTAATATTAGGCCAAAAAACTAAATTTAAAAAAATATATAGAATTTTTTAAAAAATTTAGTTTTTTTAAGATTTGCCATGGCAAAAATTTCTGTTAGTTTTATTTTTTTACGTAACCTAGTCAGAATTGACATCTTGTTACTTTTGACGTCTATTGTTAGTTTTTCTCTTAAAATATTTCATTACGTCTTTTAAAAAAATGGTAAAATTTAACTTTAAAATTAAAAAAAAGAATTTGTGTTTTCATTCATTTTTTTAAGAAGAGGTTTAAAATTTTTAAAAAGGGTTTAGGATTTTTTAAAGGAATTTTTTTTTTCAAATTTTTTAAATAAAGGAGTCCGGATAAGGCTTTTTAAAAAAAAAGAAAATTTTGGTATTAGTTTTTTAAACCATGATATAAAAAAAAAATTAAAAAATTTTTATTTTTTAAACAAATTTCAAAACTTCCAAAATGAAATAATTTAAAAAAAAACAAAAAAAAAAAAAATTTTTTTAAAAAAATTTTAAATTTTAAAATTTTTTTTGGGGCAAAACGTGTTAAATTTTTAATTGGATTAACGAACAAACTTTATGTTTTTTTTTAAAAATCATTAGCCCAAAAAGTTTTTTTTTTAAACGCTGGGATTTTAAATAGGCATAATACCAGGTATTGGTCAGAGCAAAACCAACATCTCATATTTCCGCGAGAATGACAAGGCAGGTTTGAATTTAGTATTTCTTGTTTTATACTAGGTACAAAAATTAGATACCACATATATAAAGGAAACAAGATTGATACTTGGAAATTCTAGAAAATATACTGCCCGAGTTGCTGGATAATGTGCCGTTAGCATATTTAAATAGTATATATTTTCAGCAAGATGGCGCTCCCGCCCACAACTCAATTGTTGTAAGGGGCTATTCAAAAAATCTTTTTAAAGATCAATGTATTGCTACCAATGGAGTCGTAAGGTGGCCACCCAGGTCGCCAGATTTATCAGTTTTGGACTTCTTCTTTTGGGGATACCTTGAAAACAAAATTTATAATTGTCGCTATGATACGATGGAAAACCTGAGTAGGGCGACTGAAAGAGATTTAAGAAATGTGATTACAAGACCATTTATATTTTAAATGCACTAAAAAAATTTATAAAAATGTGTAAGTACTGCCTTAGACATAAGGGTCAACAATTTTAAAACAGTATTTGTAATATCTATTAGTTGTTTAAAATGTTCTTTTTTGTTATTGTTATTTTACTTAGGTTCAAATCGTTATTTTTTAATTTAGTCCACAATAAAATATTTAAATACATTTTTTGTTTCTTACAATCGAATTTTGTCGTTAATTTAACAAAGTAAATACTTATATAAATATTTTAGCAATTAAAAAATACTTATTATGAATCAGTTAAAGTTTTTTAAGTTTTTTTTCATTATTTACTACTAGCCATGGCCTACTAAGAAAAAATTTTATATTTTTTTTATTTTATTTTTTTGGCATAATATTAAAAAAATTAATTGAACATTAAAAAAAATGTCCAAAAGGCGTCTTTCAGCCTTTAGTTTTTACAAATAACCTATTTTATTCTAAACTAACTATTAATAATTATGGCATACAAAACAAGGCTATTTACAAAAAAAAACAATATATATGTACATACGGCAGTGGTAACAGAGATTAGGGTGTTTAAAATAATGAAAAAAATAATTTTAGAGACAATATAAGAAAATTGGTAATGATTAATGTTCATTTTTATAATGTACTAAAGTTTGAAATACAGTTTTTTTTTCTGGATACTGTTTAAAATGAGAGGCTCCATGATTATAAAGTTGACTGGTCAAATGGCAAATTTTTTGGTTAGTGTTTTTATTCTCTCTAAAATAGGCTCTTTTCCTGTCCTTTTATACAATATGCATTCGCTGGATTATGCAGTGGATTATCTGGATGTCTAATCTTTGCAATTTTGCGGAGACTTGTTCGTTCCGCTACTTCTATTATTGTAGCAGCTGGCTTTCTACAGGAACTGAATATAATTTGACCATATTCGATAATTGGTCGACAAAGCATCTTGTATATATGGCGGGCAGTCTTGATATTAATTCCATGGTTTATATATGTTAGGGATCGAAAATGTTTACTTCTCGCAATTATTTGCTATTTCATATTTGTCAAGTAGTGTTTGAAATTAAGCTTATTGTCAAAATTGCTTCCTAGGTATTTTAAATGTGGCTGTGGGTTTATTTGATGGCTGATATTAAAAATAAATATTAACAATTATATATTTTTGGGAAGCTCGTAAAAAGCTAAATTAGGTCGACCAAAAATATATAGGGTGTCCTATTTAAAAAAAGTAACTTTGGTTGTTATCTCAAAAACTGTTCTCTCTAGAAAAAAATCTAAGTACGCCAATGAATTCTACGTAAAAATATCTATAAAAATACGTTTTTATGTTTTTGATAACTCGTAAGATAGCTCAGATACAAAGGTGTGCCCGAAAATGCAAAATTAAAAAAAAACCCTATCTAAAAAGTTAAGATGGCTATGACAAATTTGTTAACGGCGACTTTCATTTTATGAAAGGGAACACCGTGATGCGAAAACCGCATCCTTCTTTTTTTGCTAATAAGCGAGATACCCCGCAAAATCATCGAAAATGGGACACCCTGTACATATAATAATAATATTTACATAATTGGACCCACTTTAGTAAAACAAACCTCCAATTTATAAATGGAAAGCACCTATTGGAGGTTCATTACTAAAACTAACCCTAATTTTATTTAAATATACTTTTTTTGGGCCAACCCAAATACTAGCCCTAAAAACTTTCCTATAGTAAAAACGTAAATTTTTGACAAATAGTAGTAGTAATAAAGTAATGAATATTTTGTTTTAAATTTTAAATTATATACTTGTTGTTTCTTTGTTCAACTCAAATTATATTAAACTGTCAATAAAGTTAACAGCACCCGAATGCTTAATGGTTGCAAACTGTTTAAGTTTTGGGAAACATGAATTATGTATAAATGGGAAAACATACCACAAATGTAATAGTCTAAGATCCGGCCACTTGAATCTGCAGGTGTTTGTTGTTTTTAATTAAACTTTATTTTTATAAATGATACATGATAGTAGAATAGAATACAGAAAAAAATTTCTGTTAAAATTAAGCCTTAAATTGCTTTGGAAAATATACTAGATTATCCAGGAGCATGGCTCTTCCTCTTTTTTTTTCTGCACATTTCAAGTTAGAAGAATAAAAATTGGGAGTATCATATAACGTCAAATGTGACACATTTTAACATATCATGTGCCTGCAGATGACTTCTGATTTCACCAAAACCATGTTTACCTTTTAATTCTCTAGCAAGACATCCTGTACATTTTTACATTTATAGATTTCTGGACAACATTTACTGTTCAGCAGTATCCCCTATATCACATTGTGACAGCTTTAAAAAAGTTTTTTTTCGATCCTATGTTTTTATGAACCCCTAATTAGATAAAAATTAATTAAGCAAAAATAAAAACCACCATTTAAATAATTTACGCTTAATTTAACCGTATTAATAAATTTTAAAATGAGATGAGAAGAGTTTAATTCATCTGTAAAAATGCTTAGTTTATAAGACATATTTTTTTTTTCGAAAAAATATTGACAAAAATAGGCTTTTATTTAATTTAATCATTTTTTTTTCGCCCCTTTGAATTCGTATTTTTCTTAAGCTGTAAAAATCCAAAAATAAAATAGTATACATGGTGTTTCACTTTAAAATTAAAATTTGAGGCCGTTTTTGATAAAACTGGAATTTATGTGACTTGGTAGGATGCGCGCGGGTCGACATATTCTGTACTAATGGGATCATTAACGTCCCGATGGATCATCTCAGGGGCCTTGGTAAGCTTATGTTCCAGGCTGGGGCCTGATAGGTTGCCGCGACTTGTCCGTTCTCTGAGGCGGTTCCGTTCATTATAATCCACTACAAATTCTGAACTTCTCTTACTATTCCCACCAAAAAGTGCGTGTCGTCTTGCGTCCCGTTCTTCGCGCCTCTGTTTCAGAGTCTTTATTGAATTTGCAACCACAGCTGTTGGTAATTCGAAATATGTTACATACTCAGGCGTGCAGGCTGTTTGCGGACCTGCTGCAAAGTCCCCGTACCATTCCTCATTGTGTGATGTTTCTTCCGGCGTGGCACCCACGTTCTTCACGGGCTTATCCCGGTTAAGAGGGGATAAAACCACCGTCGACATGTAGACATAAGGTTTCTTGGATGCGGGAGACTTGAAGGCACCTTTGCCACTTCGTCCCGGCGGGTTTTATTACTGGTATCATCCGCTAAGGCCTGATAAACGTCAACGATGTCACCTGTTGTTACTGCTGTGCTCCTAATATGTCGGGTCGTTTTAACTTCCAAAACCAGCGGTGCATTCGGCCGTGTAGCCACTCGTTGGATAGAGGCCAGCTGTTCCTACCGCATTCGCAGACGCTGAGGAATGCCTCAGAGCCGAAGCCGACAGTAGGTCGGTCACCTCGTCGGCAGTCGCTAGGGGATACCCTAGTGCCGAAGCAGGTAAGTTTTGAGTACTTATGGTGGTCCATTCTCCGGGCTCATGGGTATCAAAAATTGGATTTAAGATTTTGATAAACTTTAATTTTATAAATTCAGCCAGTTTATTACAAAGTTCCTGATTTTTATTATTTTTAATTACTAATTACTTAATTAACAACAACAACAAAATATTAAAAATTATGACTTTCAACAAAAAAGAAAAAATATTTTAAATAATAACACAAATGTAAGATAAACCCAGCCAGTGTTAAATACCAGAGCCTTTGTTACCGCGGAAAAGAGAAACTTATTTAAAACAAAATAAGTAAACTAACCAATTCCCAAAATTTACAAAAGCTAAGTAAAAGATGAGGTACAAATGCTCTCAGTATCCCTGGATTTTCACTAGCTGCCTTTAGCAGAAAAAAAAACTATAGCTCACTAACTCCCCAATTAACCCAAAAATGCGAGAAAAGAAATCAAAACTTATCGACAAAGACGGGAGCTGAAGGCTTAATTTACACAAAGAAAACGAGATAAAAGCAAAAAAAACTAGTTATTAAAAACAAAAATTGAAATTTAACTAAATTGAATAAAAACGTTCATAAGCTCTTGGGATCGCACACTCGGGAGGAAGCAGCACCACGTATGCCCACAGCTGTTGTTTTTACAATGCCAATCAAGCATGCACTGCCGAATCCCGCAACATTGCCAAAAAAACATCAAATTAGACATTATATATTATTCCTTAGTTTTATTTTTCTATATTAAAATGTGTAGAAAAAAACTACATCACACGGTATATTTAATTAAACATAGTTGCGGCTAAATTTTACCAGGTATTTTTTCTGTAACACGGCCCTACAAAAAAAGTTGGAGGTCCGAAAGACTTGACCATGGTATCTTTGGTTTTGGGGTCGCTGAATCCGAATTCGGGATCAGTTTCACCTTATCAGGTCGGGGTCAAAGGTATTTTAAGGTCAAATCTGCAAAATTAATCACCACTAAATTTGAACGATTTATACTTATGTTTTTGAGGTCGCTGAATACGAATATGTGGTCAGTTTGATTCTATCGGGTCATGGTAAAAAAACATTTTAAGGTCAAATCTGCAAAATTACACAGCCTCACAAAAAAAAACACGAAGGTCTGAAAGACTTAACCATATCTTAATGTTTTTGAGGTCGCTGAATCCGAATCAGGTCAAGATTAAGGGCATTTTAGTGTTGATTCTCTCTAATCGTAACTAAATTTGAAAAGTGTTTTCCTACGTTTTTGATGTCGCTGAATACGAATCAGTGGTCAATGTGACCAAATGTGGTTGCAATTTGACCTTAAAATGCCCTTGATCTGACCTGATGGTATCAAACTGACCCTGGATTCGGATTCAGCGACCCCAAAAACATAAAGATACCATGATCAAGTCTTTCAGACCTTCAATTTTTTTGTAGGGCATTTTAAGGTCAAATCGCAACCGAATTTAATGGGATCAAACTGACTACGGATTCGTTTTTAGTTTTCTGAAAAACATTATTATACACTGTTCAAATTTGGTCGCGATTCATTTTGCATATTTGACCTTGAAATACCTTTGACTCTGACCTAATAAGGTCAAACAGACGAATTCAACGACCCCAAACGTATAAAGGTCAAGTCTTCCCGACCTTAAATTTTTTTTGGGGAAGCTGTGTAGTCTTTTATACTATCAGGTTTCATTTATGAAAATTAAGTTTTGTTAACAAAACACAGACCTGCAGATGTATGAGGACGGATCTTGTACCACAATAAAATACATATAGGTTAGATTATGATATTTTCGAGAAAAACTCTCTGAGCTCTGAACCTGTACACGAAGAGAGATTTTCTTTGTCCAGTCTATTATGAATAAAATAACGTAAGAGGACAAAAAAATAACAATTAAGAATGTCGAAACGTTGTACTCCAAAGTAGAAATTTACTAAATTACTAAAATTGTTCATAGAGTGTACTTTCGTACTCAGTCACACTTATCGCCAGGCCAAGTTCCGGCCTACCGCACGAATGTTTGCATATTACAAGAAACCTTTCGGCCTACTTTTGCCCTATTATAACTTCAGTCCCGTTTCATATAAAGGAATAAGATGTGGCGTTTTAATTCACATAGGTATTTTAATTATCTGTAAAAATATTAAAATTAGACAAGTATTTAGAAAACAATTTTAAAAACATAAAAATAAAAATCATATTCAATATAGTCATTTTCTTCCAACTAAAAACTTGTCAAATTGTAGCTAAACCAATATCTCACAGAAAAAAAAAGTCAAGTGACAATAACATGGGACATTATACGTAAGCTGGTCACTCAAACATGAAAAAAAAATAATTTCCTCTTTCTAAAAATTAACCTGATGACAGATTATATGGAAATATATATAATATATATATATATATATATATATATATATATATATATATATATATATATATATATATATATATATATATATATATATATATATATATATATATATATATATATATTATAATTATTTATATTATATAATTTATTTTTTTAGTTTGTAAGTATTGAAGGAAATGCCGAAGAATTAAGATACGTCATTTTCTCCAAATTTGTAACCTGAAAATATACAGCTGTAATTATTTAAAAAAATCAGCCAGCAGTAAGTCGAGGGAAACCCCGTCAGCTGATTCATTTAAATAACTTTCAAAGTGTTTTTTGGTATGATGGCCTTCATACCAAAAAAATAAATATATACGTCAGCTGTTCGCTCGAAAAAAAAAATTGTACATGCCCCATTTTATAATCAGTGAATGTTTTTTTCTTTGAGATATTGGGTTACCTAAAATTTGACAAGATTTTAGTTGGGGAAAAAATGACTGAATATATATATTTTTTTCTTTGTGTTTGCGAGACTACCCCCGCTCATTGCCCCAACGAAACCGTAGCTGACGTTCTCGAAGTTTTATAATACACGTCTCTGGTTGTATTAAACAAAATTTTAACTGACTCCGGGACTTTAGTGACTGACTGACTGATTGATCAAAATTATAAGGCATTTCTCGAGGAGGTACAAACTTGAAAAATTGTATGTAAATAGGTTTAAGACAAAAATAAAGGTAAAGTTTTTAAAACTGCTCATTTTTTTACTAAGCCCTAAAACAGGGCCGTTATATCGTATTTTTAGAGGGTATTTTAAAGTATTTGCAGTCTAATTGAACCAGACTTTTTGAGGTCATAATTGTCTTGAATTATAAAATGCAGGCAGCATTAAATTCACTAAACAAAGAAAATTGTCACAATTACCTATTATTAAAGTCTAATAGGTAATTGTTACAATTTAAGGAACATTTGGTTGAGCAATTTACGTACTTTATATTCATGGTTAGGTTCTACCTACAATGGAAGATCTACCAAGAAAAATATTAGGCATGAGATCCATCCAAACTTTTTCCATTCATTAGAAAAAATAGAAAAGATATTACTAAAACACTTATGTAAATAAGAACGAACTTCCTATCCAGAAATTTTGGTTAGAGGGAGATTTAAAATTAGACCAAGTTTCGTCCACAATTTTGTTCCACTCTTTTTGGCATGACAAGTTTTTTTACTGACTGTCTATATTACTAAAAAAACTGTCTAAATATAAAAAATAAAACTTAGGACAGACGAACCGTAAAAAACTTGCAAAGTAAAAAAAAACAAAATTGTGGAAAAAAACTTAGTCTAATTTTATATCAGTACTTTAAGAGACCGAGATTTTTGGATAGAAACTTGGCCTTTAATATTGTTTTTGGTGGAATAGTTTTTTAAGTTAAGAGGATGGATACCCACAAAATACATTAAATAAAACCTTAACTCAAAAATCTAATTTAGAATCTAATTTTAAATAAATGTCGCGGCAAAATATTTTACTCTTCAGCACGAAGAAAAATTTCCATCTTATGTTTTAAAGGCAGTTCTATTTTTACGTCTGTGGAAAAATTAGATTACGCCTTGTTCGAGGCTGCAGTCGGAAATTATCTGGAAATGACGAAAAATTCCTAACTTCGGCTGTCAGATTCTTAAACGTCCCAAAGTAGTCTGAACTTTTCTATTTTAAAACCAATTATTACTCAAGAGAATTTAGCCAATAAAAATAGTTAAACAAGTTTATTATCTGGTTTTTTACTGTTTTTTATTTTTATTTTAGCCAAAAGTTTAAAAATAAAGGTAGTATTTATTGGTTTCGACAAGGACTATCCATGTTTTATATTCGATATAAACAGATATCTTTTAAGAAAATAGCAGACTTGATGCAGTCCAGAAGATATTAGTAAATTTAAAAGTTAAGTTTTAATGACTAAAGTATACATAACAGTTCTAGAAAAATTTAAGACAGATTATTGTAAGCACTTTAAGTTTATCAAGGAGCCCACCTTGGGTACTCGCCAAGATAAGACCGCTTCGCTCCTGGTCCCAGAGCTGCATGTGCACAGAAGCTATTGACCTCTACAAACTGGCAGATTCCTGAAAGTAGATAAAGAAAAACCTCCAAAAAAAACAAAAATCAAAACACTTATCTACGTTTCGGTGGCAAGTCTGCCATTATTATTAAGATAAAATTAATCTGTTTTACTAAAAACTAAATATTTAAATATAAAATTGTTTTAATTTTAATATAAAACTTGGGAAATAGTAAGAGCTTTTGGTTACAATTAGTGAGATAATAACGTAAATCATATAATAAATGTTTTTGCTGGTACATTTATACTGATGACTGTCCTTATTAGCCGCAGCGCACATTAATACAGGAAAGTTTCTAAAAATGCGTTAAACTTTTTTCAAAATAGGTTTTTTGGTTATTATCTTAAATACCCTGCAGCCAATTTTCTTGAAATTTGTCAGTGTTATATCTATTATTAAGGACCTAAGTTAGGCCATATTAAATTAATAGTATTAAGTCAGATGGAGTCTCGAAAATAAATGATAAAAATGATGAAACGCCACTGATTTTCATTGCAATTTTTATTTTATTTTTTTTGATTAATCAACTAAAAATACAACTTTTATGTTATTTAATATTTTGTATATTTAAATTATGTTATTGAAATGAAATCGCAATTAGTTAAATAGTTCTCTGAATTGCCAGTGTTTTAAAGAAAAATTTAAATTACTTTAATAATTGTTTAATCTATGGTAACATAATTTTTGCAGTTTTTTATTTATCTTTTTACTTATCTCTTTTTTCCCATACAGGCGTCAATAAGTGCCTTATTTGGAAAAAGAGGGATAGGTTACAAAATGTAAAAAAATGAGTTCATGTAAATTAAACAATTTTATTTATTTATTTTTTTTCTTTGATTATCTGTGAGCTTGAAATTCCTAAAATTTTTAAATTCTAATTTTAAACTATCTTAATTATTGTTTAATTTACATCAATTTATTTTTCAGATTTTTAACTTTTTACTAAGTTTAATTAATTATTATTGGTTATCTTTTAATTGCCAATGTAAAATTTATTAAAGTAAACAATTAAACACCAATTTATATTTTTTAAATAATGTAATAGTAAATACATTGACATGGTGCCCAATAAAAAGAGTCATTAATAATTGTGACCCTCCAGAGGCGCAAACAAAAATTAATTTGTTTGTTTATTATTATTTATCTTTTAATTGCTAATGTGTAATTTATGAAGCTAGACAATAATTAAAAACATTTTATTGCTTACAAAATAAATCGTTAATATAATAATAATTAAAATATATTACTATAGCAATTCAGTCTTCTATATTTAAATTATTTTAATGTTTGCAAACTGTTTGCTATTAAAAAATATTTTCAAATATTTTTAATTAGGGATAAAAAATAAATTAGAAAATAAACATGCCGATTTGCTACTTATTAGAGGATAAGTATAATATATACTACAGTAAGAGTAAAAGAAAATGGGTAAAATTTTATTTCTCTTAACAAAAACATATTAAATATGTTTCCTCTAAAGCTGTTATTTTAATAATTATTTTATACAAATGGAAAAAAATAGTATAGTGTAATCCCTACTATTTGTGACCTTAGGTCATTTATTTCATTAATTATACAGGGCCATTCAATTTAAATGTCCGCCATTGGTAATTTTTTAAAGATTTTTTTGGGTTTACTCGCCAGGATAGTTTTTATACAATGGGACCGCTTTCCCCGCTGATCCCGGGGTAATACGACTAAGTGTGCTTAACCCTATTGACCCCCATGAACTTGCAGATTACCTGAAACAGAAAAAAAAGACACAAAAAAAATCAGACACTTATCGACGTTTCGGTGGCAAGTCTGCCAACTTTATCAAGATTAACTTAAATAAAAATTAAACTAGGCAATGAAAATCTTTTTTTAGAAATTGTGGATATAAAACTTTGGATAGTCTAGGAACTTTAAGTTATTATTTATGATATTGTTTCGTAAAGGAGATAAAAGTTTGTTTTTACTGGTATTTTTAATATTTTTAAAAAGACAAGGAAAGGATGATGTGTGGTGTGTTAATTGATTTTAGGTTTTCCTAAAATTACTTCAAGCGTAGGTAACCACGTATTATTTAAATTAATTAAAAAAAAAACTTAAAATTAATTAACACACCACACACTACTCTTTTTAAAGATAATAAATGTATTAGTCAAAACCAAGTTATACGTCATTTATGACAAAACGTATTAAATAATAACTAAAAGTTCTTAGAATATACAAAGTTTTATGTAAAAATTTATACAAATTTAATTTTAATCTCGTGTTTTATTTTTTATTAAATTTAACCTTGATATATGCTTTTTGGATTGAGGAATACAAAAAACCAATAACAATTAAGTTTTCAGTTTTATGGTAAAGTAGCATTTTTGAAAATGTATAAGGTATATTGTATATTATATTACCATTTCATCTATCTTTATTAATTTTAAAAATATGGCATTGATATAAATTTTATTGCAATTTTTTCAACAGATCATCTTGTATGTGTCTTTTAATGGTACACTTGTCACCATTAAAAAAAATATTTTAAAGAGTTTTAAAAAAATTACATATTTATTAGGTCTATCTTTAGTAGTCTCAAAAAAATATTGACATTTAAATCTAAAAACTAATTTTTATTATATCAACAGTAGGATTTAAGCAGTAGTTACAATAAAAATTAGTTTTTAGATTTGAATGCAAATATTTTCGAAACTATTAAAGATAGACCTATCAAATGTAGTAATTTTTAAAAGTCTCTGAAAGATATTTTTAATGGTGGTAAGGATACCATTTCAAAAATGCATACAGGGTATTCCATTTAATTTATTCCATTATCTTTTATTTTATTAAATTCATGTCGATGCCCATGTTTCCGAAACTAATAAGGATAGACATATAAATCTATAATACTTTCTTAAAGATCTTTAAAAGGCTTTTTAAGTGATGAAGGGTGTTTTATATAGAAAACTGCTATTTTACTATAAAACTCGGAAACACGATTTTCAATGGTTTTTTGCCATCTTTAATAATAAAGTTTTTAATGACCGACACCTAATTTGGATGACCCTATATGATAATTAATTTAACCTGACCTAAAGATTAATGATAAAGTGTAATAAAAAAATAAACTAAAATTTGTTGAAAATTGATACGTCTTAAACTTATATATTTTAAAAAATACAAGTTTTTATCTTTTACTTTAGTTGTTGTTCGATATACTATTTTTTGTTAATTATTTTATTCATATGTAAAATTGTATCTAGTTTTAATAGACCTAACATGTTTTTAAGTTTAAATGTTTTTTAAGTTAATTTTTATAGATTTAAAGGTGTTAGACAATGTTATAGTTTCAATAACACTAAAATTTTGGACTTCCATTTTTATCTTTATTTGTTAACTGTCACACAATGTTTCGGTTAGCATGTATCTCCAACCGTTTTTAAGGGATAACTTAAAAAATACTATAAAAGCTACGACCTTATATACTGTCCGATGTTCACCGAAGCGTGATCAATTTTTTAAGGTTTAACAATGACAACCAGATATCCGAGATGTTAGCACTAGATTTGCTACATATATTCTGGTTGTTTAGGATTATTGCAGCTTCTTTAATTTTTCACTTTATCCGGTGGGTTTCTTTCCCAATATTTTTTGCTTTAGACCACTGTATGCGGTGTCCTTTTGACCATGCATGTTTGGCAACTCTTGTTTTCTGGTTTTACCTCGTTTTGTATATTTTGCCACATTCGCAGAAAATTTGTTAGATACGTCTTTATTTAAAATATTGTTTTCCGGTCTCTTCTAAAGATGGTTTGGATTTAAATTCTAATTGAATAATGTACTTCTTCGTAATTTAAAGGATCTTTTTCGAAGTTCCATTAATATATGGAAATGTCAAAAAATGTTTCTTGTATAATAATGATATTTCATTTATTTACTTTCCTAATACGTGTACTATTTAAAAACATTGTTTTATGAATATTAAAAATAAATATTTTTCTTTTCCGTTATTATCTGTTTTTAAATTTTGTAACAAAATCCTAGGCATTAAACGTTTTTTAAACTTTTGTTTCTAAATAAATAAAATTAAACTCTTTTATGTTAGGATATTTAAGTTTTTAACTGTATTTTTAATCTGCAATAAAAATGTTATTTATCAGATAATTTTCCAGTAAATTTGCATATCTTAATTTACATACCATCTCGTTATAATTCTATCTTATAACCCTAACTACTTTAGGCAAACTTGTATTGCAGTGTATTGTCTGCAACCCTTGTTATGCTTTCTGGCACTGGAACTGGAAAATCTAAATTATCCAGTTAAGTAGATCTGCATATTTGTATTTATATCTAGCAAGAGTTTATAACCTATTTTTGAAACATTTTTAAAATATCTAGAATAATGCAACAATGTACCATTTTATTAAGACAAACAAATTTTAATAATACTAGTTTACAGACAATTTGCGACTGTAATGTAGAAGACATTGATAATTTTTGGTCTTTTAATCCAAAAATAACAGTAAATTTCGTATTTGACTTTGCTAAATTACGTTTTCCCTAAGTGAGGGTAATTGTGCATAATCTGACAACACCGCGTGGAGGTTATAATAAATAAAAAGGCTATGGATGTAATGTGCTTGTGCCAGTTGAGCTCATTCTCAAAAGTAACGCCAAAAAGATTAAACGACTCTTTGTTCTGCAGAACTTGGCCGCTCATATGTATCGGATGAGTATTGGCAGATTTTTCCGCGACAGCGAACATGATTGTGTTTTCGAGGCATTAAACTGAACAAGATTTTTGGCGCCATAGTCCAAGATAAGTTTGAGGTCTTGTGAAAGAGATATCTGCATTGACCCGCGCTTGTTTTCCAAATCAGAATCAGGGTGGCTTAAGAAATTGAATACTAGAGTAGAGGGTACTATCGTCAGCAAAAATATGAATCGGATTAATTGTGGAAGGAAGAAGATCGTTAATGTGTAGAAGAAACAGCGTGGGTGCCAGCACTGAGTCCTGGGGCACCCCAGCATTAATTTGGTAGAAGTTGGAAGAATGACCATCCACAGTAACTGATATACGTCTATTAGAAAGGAAACTGGAGAGCCAAGAGCAAAGCTTAGGTGGAAGACCGTAAGAAGGAAGTTTGTTTAGAAGCCAGTCATGCCAGACCTGATCGAAAGCTTTGGATATGTCAAGAACAACGATCTGGGATTCACCACGAAACTCAAGGTACTTTTTTCAGTTGTGTGAGACAAAGGAAAGAAGATCAGCTGTGGCTCTTCTGTGACGGAATCCATACTCTCTATCATGTAAGATCTTGTGTTTTTTCGGATACTCTAAGATTTGGAAATTAATCAATTTTTCCATTACTTTGCAAACAACAGAAAGAAGAGATATAGGTCTATAGTTAGAAGGGAGAGTTTTGGATCCTTTTTTGGGGACAGGTTGCACACGTGCAGCTTTTCAACTTTCCGGGAAAATGCCCGTGTCGTTAGAGATTCGAAAGAGGCGAGTTAGGATGGGTGCAAGCTCGGGAGTATATTTTTTTAAGACGATTGCTGGTATGCCATCCAACCCAGATGATTTTTTAGTATTAAGAGAAGAATACGCTGGATCTGTTTGACTTTAAAAATGATATCGGGCATTTTATGAGAAACAGGGCAACTGTTGAAAGAGGAAGATTAATAGGAGGATTGGCAGCAAATTGTTTAGAAAATAGTTCGGCTTTTTCTTTAGAAATAGAAACAATTTCATCTTCAGAGATTAGGGATGAAAAAGAATTAGTGCAGAGGTTTTGACTAATATTTTTGGCAAAGGACCAGAAAGATTTACTGCCATTTAAGCAAGAAATAACTTTATCTTTTATCCGATTGTTAAAACGATCTTTTGCTTCTGAGATGGTCTGATTATATTGATTTTTTGCTTTGATGCTAGCCTGTCGATTTTCGGGACTAGCGTTTTGGAGAAACTTTTTGTGGGCTTGAATTTTTAAAAGTCTGGATTTGTCACATGATTTAGAAAACCACGATTTGTGATTTAAAGTTATGGGATTCCCTTGAGTGTAAGGAATAAAGGTCTAAATGCCTAGTTGAATTGAATATTTATATTGTTTAACGAATATTTATGATATTTAAATGGAACTTTTTTTTTAAATCGCTGTAACTTTTTAAATATTAATTTTTGTCATTTTTACACAAGATCTTTTTTGTAGATAATTGAATTTTCTACAAAAATAGTTTTATAATAATTTCTCGTATTTTTCATAGTTTCGTAGATATCGTGCACTTTAATTTCGTAAAGCAGAAATTTTACTCAATTTCCGGACTGCATTAATTGCTTATAAGATATTTTTTATACATAGTCCAGGAAAAAAACCATTTTACCTAGCAATTTTTAAAATGCATGGAATGACTTGACAGTAGGTAGGGAATAAACCAAGATCCATATCATGCCGAAGAGCGCCTTTACCTTGGGGGTAGTTATTTTGTAATTGCTGTGGAATCAATACAAACCAAGTTGTGGTTTGTTAAAGGTTAGTTGCTATTCATTAAACACAAAATGTCAGAGTTTAAAAGGCAAATAACGCGAAATCTACGTAATTTTCAAGAAAAAATAATAATTACTTTTTTGAAGCATTTGCATAGACCTTTTTTTTATTTAAAAAGAAAGGTATGAGTCACAAAAATTGAGTAAGTTATGATTAAAATAAGGTTAGACCAAAATTTTTTTGAGTACAAAAATCTTTGAAAACAACCCAGTAATTACCACCCTAATTAAAATAAGTCGTAGCCTTTTTCAATTTTCTTTATCTATCTATCATAAATACATACTAAAATTTAAACCGATTTAAATTGCTCCATTTAAAAAAAAATGGAGCTGCAAGTGAAAATCAAATTTTAGAATTTTAATAAAAAATGACTTTTTCTTCAAAATAACTCGAAACCTAAAGGAGATCAAATTATAGCTTTTTGAATTACTAAAATTTTGCTTTTTTTAATTTACTATATATGACGAAAATTAAGTAATATAAAAACTTTTGATAGCGTGTGTATAGACGAGAACTCACTTGTTTCAGCCCTTTAAACTCGCCCCTTTAAAAAAGTAAGGGTTTTAAACAGTTTTAGTATATAGGACCTTATGGCTCTTGAAAAAACCAACAAAATGTTTTTTTAAAGAACTTTTTAACACTAAAACTGAAGAGTTATGCTTAAAAAACCAATTTTTAGGAGCATTCTAAAAGCTAAAATCGGAGCATGACGATGTACTCATATGACCCATTAGATTTTTCCATACATTTTTTAATGTAATTGTACGTATTTTTTTAATTTTATCCATTAAATATATTTTTTCCTTAATTCATATTAGGGGTTGCTTTTAAGGGTTGAAATACTTCCACTAACATTTCAAAGATTAAACATTTATTATTCAACTTATTTGAGGCAAGGTTTACTTAATTTAGGCTTTATTATGAAAGTGAAGTAAGTTTTGAAGGTTTTGGTTTTAAGGGGTAGTTTGCACCCCCTAAAAAATAAAAAAGCGCTCATCAGCGTAATGCGCACTTTAAGGGTGAGTCGATCTTAATTCCATTATGCGATTCGATGCATTTTTTTTATTCGCGGTGAAAATTAAAAAATTACAAAATTAAATTAGTAACATTTTTAAACAGACACATTTTTTAATTACAACTCTGTGACAATATGTTAATTTTTATAGGGTAAATAATTTTTTATTATTAAATAATAACAAGGGTTGATTTTCAAGGGTTAAAATATATTAAATAATGTTTCAAAGAATTAAATACTTATTTTTCAACTTATTTAAGCCTAATTTTATGTAACTTAAGCTTTAATATAAAAGTTTTAAAGGTTTTTGTAATAAGGGGTAGTTCTCACCCAAAAAAAAAATAAAAAGCGACCTACAGTATAATGGAGATTATGCTGAAGGTAGGAGGGTAAGTTAAGCTTCATCCCAAATTTTCATGCAAAGCACTGTGATAATATATTAATTTTTTAGGGTATATATTTTTTTGTAATTAAATCCTATTAGGGGTTAATTTTTAAGAGCTGAAATATTTTAAATACTGTTTCAAAGAAACAAAATACTACCTTTTCAACTCATTTGAGTCAATTTTACTCAACTTAAGCTTTTATGTATAGTTTTATAGGTTTTAGCAAAAGGGTTGTCTTCACCCCTAAAAAATAAATAGCGCCCATCGGCATAATATAGATTTTGAACAGGAGAGTAGGTTAAGCTTATTCCCAAATGTTCATGCAAATCTATGCATTTTAAAAAAATTACAGGTTTTGCAAATATATTATAAGCAATTATAACAATCCGAAAATTGAGTAAAGTTTCTGGTCTCAGAAATTAAAGTTCACGATATATTTTAAAATATGAAAAGTTCGAGAAATTATTATAAAACTATTTTTGTAGGAAATATAATGATCTACAAAAAAGATTCTGTGTAAAAATAACGAAAATTAATATTTAAAGTTACAACGTTTAAAAAAATTGTTTTATTTAAATATCGTAAATATTGTTGCCCCCCGAAAGGTTTCTAATTTTAAATAATATGTAAAAACAAAATTATTAAAAAAAATAATAATAAAATCGGATCTGTTTTTGATATTTTCCAGCTAAAATGCTTCATTGACGCTACTAAAACCTTCTAAGGTCTGACTGAACAAGTTCTATTGTAAATGTCTGACTGAATAAATATTTTGTAAATTATACTTAAGATGTATTGTCTGTATGTATTGATCTATGACTGAATAAAGGATTTTACAAAGCAAAAAGATTTCTAGTGTTTTAAGTAGTTGGAGGTTTAAGTCAGTGTTTGTCAATTTTTTTACATGTGAATCTTAAATTTAACAATATTCTTTTTTTTATTGTACAAAGTAGAGTACTGTGGTATATATTGGTTCTTTTAGTTTTTTCATCGCTTTAGTAATTGTTAAACGGAAAGTGTCATATTTGTTTAGTGTGTTTTCTACATTTATTAGGTTATTAAAATTTTAAGCGTGCTAATGCTCGTGAGAGTGACTCGTTCAGTTCTGGACTAGTCACCAGACAATCAAGAACTTGAAAATGCCAAATGAGATTTTCATGAAACGTCGTTTCTCTACACTTCCAAACAAACGGATTAAAACCCGGAATAACCAATTTATTTATTCCACTATCCGTGAAAATCTACGATATAACATTCTACACCTCTACGGGGAAGAAGACCTTTTCAGACGTAAAAACGTCCCGAAAAACTCAGATCTAAGACATCATATCTTCTCTGAGATACTACTTTTTTAATAACATGCCGTAACAACAATTTACAACCAACCTGTACCAAACTCTGATACCACCTTTAAACCAGGGCAAACGCTATAATATAAACGGCCGAAAAATCCCTACTTAGAGAACACACACCAAAATAAACGAAAAGCACTATCAAAGACAGAAACAGACCTTTACAAACTTCACCTAAATATACCCCCTCTGATGGAATGATATAAAAAGACTGTCTTTTTGGCGAACAGCATCAGACACTCAATCAAAAACAGCAAAACAAAAGAAGAAGAAATTCGAAGCACTACAAAAACGCAACACACCACAAATGCAGCCAACACTTGACTACAATAAACTGTTCACAACATTTCCAACTACCAACTAACAGAACCCGAAAAATCCGTCCTTGCCAAAAGTTTTAATTATGCAGTAACACCAAAAACGGTACCCACAGAAGAAATAGCTTTAAATGTAGAAGCCGCTCTAGAGAACATTCCAGAAGAAAATGCGGAACAAGCCAGACAAAAGATAACTCAAATATTAAAATCAAGCCGACCACCAAACCCAAACTTAACTCGAGCCGAACAACAAGCCTCACATCTCTAAAAAAAAACATTAGTATCAGCGGACAAGGGAAATACGACAGTTGTAATGAATACAGTTGACTACATGCAAAAAATGGCAGACATCCTAAAAGACGCCTCTTACAAACAAACAAATAAAAACCCAACAACATACCTGGGAAAAGCAACCAAAGCGGAGATTAAAGCCTGTAATTTGGATCCAGACCTAGAAAAATCAATAATACCTAAATAAAAATCGAGCACATGCCCAAAACTACAATTGACCGGATTCTCAATTTGTTTGAATTTTCAAAGTCCTGAATAAATAGACTTTCTTAGCAGAACATTATAATGGTGTATTTTTTTTAAAGCCTTATGTGTCCTCTTTAAAATCCCGTTGGAAATTTTTAAATCGCTGGTTAAGAAAAATAGTTATAAATTTTTGTTTGTGAAACGACGGTTTGACTGTTTGTTAGTACTTATAGCTATTTAAATAAATTTTTAACCAACTATATCTTAATAAAATTGAATATGCTCTATACAAATCTTTTTAGGCATAAAAAACAGAAAACTAAGGGTAGTCATAAGTCAGATTACTGCCTTCAGAACGATTTTATGAGAAAAAATCCCGCGGGGTAAATATTTACCCCGGTTTGTAATTTACAGGTAAAAATATGGGTTTGTAGTTCGGCCGGCCGTATTTTCCTGGTAACTTCCCATTTCATCAATTCCCGTTTTATCACTTTAGGAAAATCTACCTGTATTTGTGCCATTTCGACACTTGGCATTTTAATGAGTTTTGCATAGTGCCGTTTCAACAGTTGAATTCCTACCTACAAAACAATCGTCATAAAAACACCATAAACCCCAAATATATTTATTACTAATGGATTATCATAATTCATTCGGCGAATCGTCGGCCTTCTACTAAAGTGTTCAAATAACTAATTAAAGGTAAGGGGTAATTTTTTGTATAAATTTTAAGAAATTTTGTAGTGTGCTTTAGTTTCCGTATAGCCACCAGTTAGTGATTTTATCAAGAACTTGTGTTTATTTGAAAAATGGAAATTAATATTGTTGAGTCAAAAAGGGGATGTTGTATTCTTCTTTATCAAGGATACAGATTTACTAAAAAACATACATATAAAATTGTAATGTGTTCTGGAAGTGTTTTAAAACAAAATGTTCCAGGAGCCTCACTACAAATGGTGAATTCACTAACGTTTTAAAAGTAAACAAACAACACACATGTGAGCCCGATATCGCCAAAAATGAGGTCGAAGTGTGCCTTTATAAAGCCAAAAAGAGGGTTCGTGAAGAAGCTACACCAGTACCAGAAATTTTTCGTGAGGAGCTAATGAGTGTACAAGACACTGGACTGGATTTTGTGACCAGTATTCCAGAATTTTCATCTGTCAAATCCGCATTATATCGGGCAAGGCATAAGGCCTTGGGTATTACAAGTCTTCCCAAGCACCGCAAAGATATTGTCATACCAGAAAGATATACAGATTTTCTTTTGATTGATGATGGCTGTGAAGATAGACTATTGGTTTTTTCCAAAGATGGTGGAAAATTGTTACAAAACGCTAACACGTTTTTTGGAGACGGGACCTTTAAAAGCTGCTGTCCTTTATTTATGCAGCTGTACACAATTCACGTGGATATTGGAAGTACAAGTGAAACAACCAATGTCGTACCGGCTATTTACGCTTTACTTCCCAACAAGACTAAGGATACATATCACAGACTTTTTAAATTGTTAAAGGAAAAAGTTTCGGACTTTCAACCATCAAAATTTATAATAGATCACTAAGTGGCTACAATTTGTGCTTTTCGCGAAGTGTTTCCTAGTGCTACTATTAAAATATGCAATTTTCATTTTAACCAAGCTATTTCGCGTAAAGTGCAAGAGCTTGGTTTAGTAACTAAATACCGAGATAATGAACTTTAGAAAAGACATATAAGATCATGTGCAGCTTTAGCTCATTTGCCGCCAGAATTTGTAGACGATGGATGGTTACATATAATGGAGTCAAATATAGAAGACATACAAATTACACAATTTAACGATTATTTCGTGTCCCAGTGGTTGGAAACTGATCGCCTTTGGGTATGCTACCAAGAAAGACATCGAACCACAAATGTCGTTGATGGTTGGCACAACCGACTGAACAGGAAAATTAAAAAAAGCCATCCCAATGTCTATGAACTAATTAAGGCCTTACAAGAGGAATCAATATATTATAATATGATATATGAACGAACAGAGCTACAAATGCATACACTCAAGAGAGCTAAAAAGTACAGCGAACTAGATGAAAGAATTAAATTAATATTAAAAAACTTTTTAGAACACTATGTTGCCTAACATATATCTTAAAATTAAATTAAAACTGGTATGCGCCAAGTTTTCTAAAATTTTGTTGTTTTTTTTTTGTATATATTTTATATTAATTTTATATTGTTTAATATTATAAAAATTAATTAATCAACAAATTTTGTTTTTCAAATATTCATGTGTATGGGAAATATCTTTGTGACTGGTATTTCAAAATTGTTCTCTTAAATTATGTTTTTTTTAATAAAGAGTTTTTTAGCAATTTTTGTTTTAGTTCAATAGTTCTAATAACTATCAAAGCTGTTCCTTATATCTTTTTCTTAAACTGTATAAGAGTGCAAGTTAGGTTTTATATTGTTTTTACTAGTTTTGTGTTAAAATGCGAATCAAGCGAAAATTACTATAATATGACTTCTATTTACCTTAAATACTTAAAAAATCATATCGACATATTTTTCTGCAATAACACTAAATTTGGCATTTTAACGCACAACTAGTAAAAATAATATGAAAAAACACTCGGTGTCCGGGCCCTAAGTGTTGAAACGCCACTAAAATACCTGCTAATGCTAATTTCGGAAGGGTCAAGGGATGAACAGGGACAAGTGATGAAATGGAACTGATGAAACGGACATAAATCATTTTCCTCACCAGAGATCTTGTCTTACCTGACTAGCAAAAGGGTTCCCATCTTGCAGGTATTTTCCTCACAAAATGCAAATATTAGTTGATTAAGGGATAGTTCGGGCAGTACTTAAATTTTGAAATAATTAGGGCAGGTACTTATCATAATAGGTTTAAATTTACCATAGACACTTGGTGGTGATCTATTTTAGATTTTATTTCTTATTTGAATATTGTTGTGCTTTTAGAAAACTTTACATTTTATAAAACTAAAGTTTTGAAAGTAAAGAAGTATTCTGGAGGTGCGTTCAAATTAAGTGTATCGCTAACGTGTTCACAATTGGCTCAGATCTTACGATATCCAGAAATTATTTAGACCATAACCACGAACCAAAACAACAAAAGCTGAATAGGATAATTATTTCGAACTCATGTGAACGGAAGACCCAAGAAGATATAGCGAAAAAACCTTCAAAAATTATTCGTAGAGCACTTGCGATCAATTTGCCTGAAACAATTACGACGACTGATGTTAGCTACATTAGAAAAAATATGTACAACTATCGCCGAAAAATAATGCCAGGTAGACATCCTTCAAATATATAGGAGGTTCAAGAAGTAGCAAAGGTGAAGATTTTCTTTTTGTAAACTGCATTGAAAGTAGTATTGTTGTATTTACTTGTGAAACTAATATCCGTATTTTGGACAAAATTGACGTTGTCTATATGAACGGTACATTTTTCTATTGCACCAAATATTATTTACAATTATTTACGATTTACGGGCTCATTAATGGACACTATATTCCATTATTGTATTGTTTGTTGCCGAACAAAAATCCTACTACCTATGCTCGTCTTTTCACTCTATTAAAATCACAAATTATGGAGGCATATAGAATTGTATTTTATCTAAGTAAAATATTGGTGGATTTTGAAAAGGCAATTCACAACGCCATTATTCAGATTCGGTCGGATACCACAGTTAATGGCTGAAGATTTCATCTACACCAAGCGTGGTATAGGAAAATTCAGTCGCTTGGTTTAACTTCAGAATATAAAAATGGTTCTGAATTAGGCAAGTGGCTGAAACATACATTTGGCCTTACATATTTAAAACCTGACGTTGTAGAGGAGTTTTTTATATTTAAAACCCGACGATGTAGAAGGAGTGTGATTTAATGTCGTACAAACCCAAAAATGAGATTTAAGATTAATATGCCGACCCCTGGTTTAAAAAGAAAACTTTTAATATTTAAATAAAATAAAGATAAAGTTAGAGAAGTAAATTTCGTTTGAAGAAATGTTTTTTCTCTTTTAAAATTTCTGTCGTTTAATTTTTTGATCCTATATCACTTTCGTGTATTGTTAAAAAGTAATTTGTCTTAAGTTTAAAATAATATTTAAAATTAAGCAAGCATAAATTTACATGAGCATATTTATGCACTATTAATATTTAACCCTTTCCTATCCTTTAGCGTAAGGGCTTTACTTATATGAAAATTTAAACACGCGTAATCAGTTATATACAATCTAAGTATGGTTTAAGCTTGTTCTAAATATTATAAGCGTTTAACACATTTTCCTGTAAGAGGGTTTGATAAAGGGTTTAGCAAGATTTCTAATTTCATAGTAATTTGCATAACCCATA
>JAHBCN010007397.1:43531-67744 GCA_019359885.1 Listronotus oregonensis | reverse complement strand
ACAAAATAGCGTTAGTGCTACCACCGCTGCTACCATCACAAAAACACCGACCATTCTATAGTGGGATCAGCTACATTTTCCGGGACATTTCAAAATTGTAATTTTTATTTTGGAAATAAAGTTTAATTTTTAGTATTGTTCAAAGAAAAAATTATTTTGTGTATAAACTTGATCTTTATTGTGAGAGAAATAAAATTGGATAAGCAATAAAATTTCCATATTAGGATTAGGCATTATAAGCGGGCATTATCATAATGCCCGCTTATAATGCCCTAGGTGTGATAGCAGGTATTATTGCTATCATAACATATTCCGTTTCTAAGGTATTATAGATCAATAATAGATAGGTAAAACATAAAAACCTTAAAGTACCCATTTTCTAAACTATTTTTACGGATTTTCGATTTTTGGCCACGAAGTTTTGATTTGTGCGGCGCGGTGGCACAAAAACCGTTGGTTGGAACATACCTGTGATGTATTATTTTATAAACGTTTAATGTTTTATTTATATTGTTTTTTAAAGCGGTTATCCCAAAAGTCAAGGTAAATCATACCAAAAACACTGATGTAAAAAAAGGCCAAGTTCCGATCCTATCTTGGCATCTTAAAGTACTGGGATCTAAAACTAGAAAATTCCGTCCACAATTTTGTTTCACTCTTTCTCTGTCTATATTAGGACCGTAGTTCAGGGTAAATTTCACATTTTTATTTTTTGTTTAATATTTTGGGTGTACCTTGTATTTCCATAAATGCCGAGTAAATAGAGCTCTTTCCAACCTAACCACTCAAATTTTGGAACAAATCAAACAATTATTTCTCAGATATGACAGGCAATAAACGAAAAATGTCAATTATTTGGATTTATTAATTTATCACACATTTTTTGTTTTATTTAAAAGAATAAGTCCTTGAGATAAGAAGATTTCTATTTGCTCATGTTTTAAGAAGAACAAACTATACCCGAAATATCCAAGGAAGTTTAAAGGTGTATGGAAGCCCAATACTGTAGAACAAAATTGCCAGGCGTGCAGGGCAGCGGGAATAGGGGGATTGGCCCCGCGGAGTTTGCGCAATGAATAGTAGATCAGAGCCGGACTTCCATAATTCTTTGTTACTATCTATAAAGTTGACATCATCAAATGTCAAATTCAAGCATTCACTGTTTTTTTTATTATTTTTTGCACAAAATTGTTGGTTATTAAATGATACTACCATAGAATATTTAAAATTATTGTGTAATATTGGATTTTATATCATCTGATATAATATGGAAAGAATAGTTGGCGCCACTTTACAGCCTTCTATTTAAATGGTCGATATTTTTGGGAGTTTTGTATTTTTACCAAAAATCTTTGTAAATAAATAAAATACGATTTTTTAAAATAAATTTCAAACATTGTATGATAGTTTGATGTACTTATCACCAATTTTGTGATAAAAGAAGGGCAAGATGGTGCAAATGAGTTTAATCTAATCCTAAGATTCTGGTTGTACATTAAAAAGTGAAAATTTTTATAACTGCTTTTTAACAAACACTCATGAGACAGAATAACAGTGGTTAAAAATGTTTAGTAACCTTTGGTACCTAGGTATCGATTGTAACAGTATCCGTTAAATATTATGTGTCTACAGCATGTCGAACTTAAAAAGTTGATAATTTAAGTTTAAGAAACCAAAAATCGAATTTCTTTTTAAACAAATACAGAAAAGGAAAAAGAAACTTTAACATAAAATTGTAGTTTCTTTCATTTAATTAGAGGGACCTGTATATATTAAAATTTGCCTGGTCTGCCCAGTAATTAATAATTTTAACCCTTTAAAAGAATCTACTAAATTTTTTAAAAGAAATAAAAGTACCTAAATGTAAACCTTATTTCTTTTTAATAATCCACAGAAATACACAAACATTGTGGAAATCATCTAAAAGATGCTGCTATTTCCTATAATGTTTTCATTTTGTATTATTCATAATTGATATATTATTATTTATTCGGTTACCTAACGTTACGTCTCATAAGAAGCACCTAATTTAAATATAAGAAATACTTACCTAAAGTAAAAAATCCCGGGTATGTTAGCCTTGGATTTGCAAGACAAAACCATACAACCTCTATTCATTTTGTTACGATATTATAAATAACAAACAATAAACACAAAATTTTGGTCACAATTTAATAAACACTAATCACTAAAATACGAATGTTTTTATCAATACAAAAAACTTCTGCAACCACAACATATAATCACACAAAGTAAAACAATCGAAACTAATACGGCGCAAAGGGCACAAACCACAACGAAAATGACGAATGATGAGACGACGACGGTTGATGGTACAGGGCGGATATAGTTTCATACGCGCCGCCCGCGCCGTTGCACCAAAAACGGTACTCCGGCTCTCATAAAAGTATAATGTGTTGCCTAACTACACACCGATTTATCAGTGTGTAAGTAGGCAACACATTAAATTATTTCGTGAAATTTTGTTATTGCGCAGAATGGGGCCAACTCTGACAGTTATTTTCATACTGGGCTAGACATTTTTTGATCGAATGGGCCATAGCATTGGGCTTCTATACACCTTTACACTTCCTTGATCGCTTCCAAACGGTCATTTCGATTCCAAAAAACAGAAGAAACCTTTTGCGCGTCCTGACATAAAACCGTGCAAAGTCGACACTCGCATTTGCTCAGCGTAAGTTCAAATGCGTGTAACTTTTTAATCGTTCTAGATTTTTTTATGATTCTAGCGGGAAAAACCAAATAAAGGTAAGTTCAATTAGTACATTTTAGAGATTTTCATGATGTCTGTTTGTTTATTGTTAATTATTAATTATAAAATGTTATTTTTAATACTAAAAATTAAAAATCCTGGTCTTTTATTCGCATTTGTGGTTTTTAGTTAGGTATCATTCACAATTTTCTGCTTATAGTTCAGAAAACGTAGCTGAAAAAAGTGCAAAACCGGCCATTTTTTCAAAATGCGTAGATTTCAAGGAAGTTTAAAGGTGTATGGAAGCCCAATGCTATGGCCCATTCGATCAAAAAATGTCCAGCCCAGTATGAAAATAACTGTCAGAGTTGGCCCCGCCGATTTGCGCAATAACGAAATTCCACGAAATAATTTAATGTGTTGCCTACTTACACACTGATAAATCAGTGTGTAGTTAGGCAACACATGATACTTTTATGAGAGCCGTATTAGTTTCGATTGTTTTGCTTTGTGTGATTATATTTGTGGTTGCAGAGTTTTTTTGGATTGATAAAAACCTTCTTATTTTAGTGATTAGTGTTTATTAAATTGGGACTATAATTTTGTGTTTATTGTTTGTTACTTATAATATCGTAACAAAATGACTAGAGGTTGTATGGTTTTATCTTGAAAATCTAAGGGTAACATACCCGGCATTTTTTACTTTAGGTAAGTATTTCTTATATTTAAATTAGGTGCTTCTTATGAGACGTAACGTTAGGTAACCGAATAAATAATAATATATCAATTATGAATTATAGAAAACGAAAATTTCATAGGAAATAGCAGTGAGAAAAGTAAGGCAATCTTAACTATCTTTTAGATGATTTCCACAATGATTGTGTATTTCTGTGGATTATTAGAAAGAAATAAGGTTTACATTTAGGTACTTTTATTTCATTTAATAATTTAGTACATTCATAAAGGATCAAAATTATTAATTACTGGGCAGACCAGGCAAATTTTAATATATACAGGTCCCTCTAATTGAATAAAAGAAAGTACAATTTTATGTTAAAGTTCCTTTTTGCTTTTTCTGTATTTTGTTTAAAAGAAAATTAGATTTTTGGTTTCTTAAACTTACATTATCAGCTTTTTAAGCTCGACATACTGTAGACACATAATATTTAACGGTTACTGTTACAATGGATACCTAGGTACCAAAGGTTACTAAACATTTTTAACCACTGTTATTCTGTCTCATGAATGTTTGTTATTAGTGAAAAGTATATGCCTTAAAAGCAGTTATAAAAATTTTCTCGTTTTAATGTGCAACCAGAATCTTAGGATTAGATTAAACTCATTTACACTATCTTGCCCTTCTTTTATCACAAAATTGGTGATAAGTACATGAAACTATCATACAATGTTTGAAATTTATTTTTAAAAAATCGTATCTTGTTTATTTACAAAGATTTTTGGTAGAAATACAAAACTCCCAAAAATATCGACCATTTAAATAGAAGGCTGTAAAGTGGCGCCATCTATTCTTTCCATATTATATCAGATGATATAAAATCCAATATTACACAATAATTTTAAATATTCTATGGTAGTATCGTTTAATAACCAACAATTTTGTGCAAAAAATAAAAAAAAAACAGTGAATGCTTGAATTTGACATTTGATGATGCCAACTTTATAGATAGTAACAAAGAATTATGGAAGTCCGGCTCTGAACTACTATTCATTGCGCAAACTCCGCGGGGCCAATCCCCGATTCCCGCTGCCCTGCACGCCTGGACAATTTTGTTCTACAGTATTGGGCTTCCATACACCTTTAAACTTCCTTGGTAGAGTTGCATAAAAACTCGGGATTAAGCTTAACTTATCCTCCTCTTTAAAATCTATATTATGTCCATGGGCGTTCTTTATTTTTTAGGGGTGAAAACTACCCTTTATTGCTAAGACCCATAAAACCTATAAGTTTGGTAATATTTGACTCAAATAAGTTGAAAAAGTCGTATTTTGTTTCTTTAAAACATTGTTTGGTATTTCAGCCCCTAAAAAGCAATCCTTATTATGATTAAAAAAAATATTTACCCTAAAAAAATAATATATTATTACAGTTGTTTTGTGTGAAAATTTGGAATTAAGCTTAACCTACCCCCCTCTCTTCAAAATCTCCATTATGTTGAAGATAGCTATTTATTTATAAGGGTGAAAACTACCCCTTGTTGCAAAAGCCTTTAAAACTATTATATTAAAGCTTAAGTCACATAAAATTATCTCATATAAATTGAAAAATAAGCATTTAATTATTTGAAACATTATTATATATTTTAACCCTTAAAAATCAACCCTTATAATATAATAAAAAAACAAATGTTTAGCTTAGAAAAATTAACATATTGTCACAGAGTTGTGATTAAAAAATGTGACTGCTCAAAAGTATTACTAATTTAATTTTGTAATTTTTTAATTTTTAAAAACCCACCCCTTACAATCTTACAATGCAAAAAATAGTACAAAACCGCGGATTTTAAAAAAATACATTAAATCGCTTTTAGAATGCTTCAAAAAATTGTTTTTTTAAACATAACTCCTTCAGTTTTTGTGATAAAAAGTTCTTTAAAAACCCATTTTGTTTTTTTTAAGAGCTATAAGGTTTAAAACCCTTACTTTTTTAAAGGGGTGAGTTTAAAGGGCTTAAACAGGGTAGTGCTCGTCTATACATACACACGTTTTAAACGTTTATATCTCACTTAATTTCCGTCATACAGTAAATTGAAAAAAATTGTTATTTAAAAATCTATAATACTGTAAATTTTAGATTTTTTATTAGCTTATTTTAAGAAAAGGCATTTTCTTATAAAATTTAAATCGATTAAATTTTAGAATCCATTTTGACCTAAAAAACGATTTAAAAATCAATTTCTAAGGTGTAAGTTTGTTTCCGAAGACTTTCACTAAGAATAAATTGTCTCCTTTGTTCGGAATTTTGCTTTGTTGTACAACGATTTGTTAAGAAAAAAGTCTTCGCAAAAGCTCGTAAAAACTTATACAGTTTTCTCAAAAATTCTGTAATGATTAAAACTTGCGACTAACTGTAACCTTTAAATCTCAATAATAATTTCTAGTTTTAAATAACAGGTTCTTTAAATATTACCATCAACTTAAGTTATTATTGTGCCAAAATATTTTATAAACATTTATTTTGAGTAAATGCCCTATTGTTATTTCAAAAGAAAAAAAGTGATGTTTATACGAAAACCAACGTTAATGAATAACTAAATATGCTTTTAAAACGATATATAACTTTTTTGCTTAGAATTATTTTTTATTGATTTGATCAAATATTTTATGTACATATTTTCCCATCCTAGATGTTTGGACAGTGGTTTTTATGAAAAATTGAATTTTTTTGGAAATGCCACGTCGTTCTAAACAACGTGGTTTTTCCATTTACGTATTTAAATTGACAATACGAAATTTTTAAATAATAATGTGTGATAATGTAATATATTATAATACATTAATTTTGTTTTTTTATTGATTTTTAAGTTTATGTAAGTGTGTCATTCCTTAACAAACAACGATAGACCGCTATAAAACCACCACGAAAACAGAATTTTACGAGAAATATGCACGTTTTATGTAAATTTGCTTTAAAACAGGACAATAATTTATTGTATAAAACTACGATATGATCTAAATATAACTTTTGCTACTTGTTTTTAGACTTTTGAACTTTACGTTTGCTAAAATCTGCTAAAGCTGCTCACACACTGAAAATTTCTTATTTACTACATACTGGGAACACAGTCACAGTTTATACCGTACAACGAATTCGTTGTACGGTATAAACTGTGACACAGTGGCATAATTTTTCTTAAACAAATTAGTTCTAAATTTTTAAACAATCACCTCCTTTTTCCAGGGTAAAAACTTTTTTCATTCCCAAGGCGCCTGCGAACCAATTTCTTGCATGCAGATATTTTCAGTGCAATAAAAGGAGATTTAAATTTAAGAGGCAAAGGCTTGAGTAGAATAAAGACAGACAGAAAACGTGTTGTGGTCGATTTTCCTTCTACCGGCCCAACAAGAAGAGGGGAATACCGCGGGCTGGGCATTCGGTCGATTCGGCGGCCGGCGATCGGCACTTGGCAGTATCAACTGGACCCTGGACGTTAAAGGAGTTATTTTCGATTGCATTTTTTGGAGTTTTTTTTACGATATTTTCGTTTTTATGCGATTTTGTTAATCGCTTTTGTATTTAATACAACAGTAATTAAAACGTTGTCTAATTTATATCAAACTTAGGCCTAAAAATAAAATAAAAACTGCTATTTTTAAAAAATATAAACTTATGAACATTTTTAAAAATTATTAAAATTAATAGTTATCCTAAAATTATAAAAATAACCCCAAAAAATAAACTTAAAATCATTCTCATTTTAATAAATGCTCGAAGACATTGCCCTGCTGAGCTTCGCAATACCCGAGCCGATTATCCACTCAGAATAATGCCCTGCATGCCTCAGCCAACAATATGCTAACGAATCGCCGTCGTCAGTTGTTGCATTGAAAGTGGAACAGAGGAAATTGTTGTTATTCTCTTTTCAATCTGGGGCCATACCATATGTATCCTACTCTATTGCATTAAAATTGGCATGCAAGGTTTTCTCTTGCCAATCGTGTATTCTGTTACATTCGCAAAAAATGGTCTTGAGCTACAATTTCTTATCAAATTTATCTTTTTTTATTTACCGCTCCTCTTGCAATTACTACATTTATAAAATTTCATAGTTTATCATATCACTTTCAGTTTTACTTCACCAAAGTTGTTTTCCTTGGCGATTTAAAGTTACACACTAAACAAGGATTGGTTAAGATCTACCAAAAACTGACCCCTCGAGGACAAAGCGCAGCAGAAACTCCCTTACTTATTCTTAAATATTTCTAAACAAAGTTCCTTACATTTTTTAGATTTTTTTCTGACTATGAACCCTGAAGTCGCCAAACATTAGTAACTGCTCCCTATATTCTGTAGATTTCAATGTCATTAAATGCACACCTTCCGACACTACAATTTTACTAAATTTTTTACCTTAAAAAAGTGTTTCTAAACTTTAACTATCCTTACTCACCTCTTTTTGATTTCTTTCAACTAGGGGATTTCTTATAACAAAGAATTTTTTGCGGAGTAGTGAAAAGCGTCCAGTATATAACACATTTTGAAAAAAATATTTTTTTTTAGTTTTTTTTTAATTTCATGGCAGCCTTTGAAGGCTTGTATGAAGCCCAAGTAATAGATACCGTGGGTGCCTGGTGATCAGATGTTTAACCCATTTTATACCCCAGTTTCACCTTTTAAAGAAGACAGTAGTGCCACTACGAACAATATACAAATAATTACTATCTCTAAACTACCGCCCATTAACGCCTGGATAATCTCATTCAGACGAGATCTTTAGCTTAACGGGGATTCCGAACCACACCTAACGGCCCACTGTGTTCACTGACGCTCACTCATCCAATTATTAACAGTGCCCTGCGTCGCTTAATTTCGCTGATCTCACTAAAAAAGTTGTTTTGACGTAGAAAAGAGCATTTTTCACAATTTAATACATTATTTGTTTTATACAGCTGGGAGAAGTCCCATGAGTTTCTTAAAAAATTCCAGATCGTCGGTTCTGACATATCTATGGCTTTTGACTGGGACTGGCATGATGCGCTTCTTACTAAACCTCCTTCCTAAGGGCTTTTGTGCTTACTTTTTCAGTCTCCTTTTTAATTTATTACCTATCAGCTTCCAATAGGGAAACACATAGTGATATTCTCATGCATTATTTTATAGTTTGTCTGAAGAAGCCCAAAATTTTCCATATCTGCTTTATCCAAGGAAGTTTAAAGGTGTATGGAAGCCCAATGCTATGGCCCATTCGATCAAAAAATGTCCAGCCCAGTATGAAAATAACTGTCAGAGTTGGCCCCGCCGATTCTGCGCAATAACAAAATTCCACGAAATAATTTAATGTGTTGTCTACTTACACACTGATAAATCAGTGTGAAGTTAGCCAACACATTATAATTTTATGACAGCCGGAGTACCGTTTTTTGGATTGATCAAAACCTTCTTATTTTAGTGATTAGTGTTTATTAAATTGTGACTATAATTTTGTGTTTATTGTTTGTTACTTTTAATATCGTAACAAAATGACTAGAGGTTGTATGGTTTTGTCTTACAAATCCAAGGGTAACATACCCGTCTTTTTAACTTTAGGTAAGTATATTTTATATTTAAATTAGGTGCTTCTTATAAGACGTAACGTTAGGTAACCGAATAAATAATAATATATCAATTATGAATAATAGAAAATGAAAATTTCATAGGAAATATTAGTGAGAAAAGTAAGGCAATCTTAACTATCTTTTAGATGATTTCCACAATGTTTGTGTATTTCTGTGGATTATTAAAAAGAAATAAGGTTTACATTTAGGTACTTTTTTTCATTTAATAATTTAGTACACTCTTTTAAAGGATCAAAATTATTGATAACTGGGCAGACCAGGCAAATTTTAATATATACAGGTCCCTCTAATTGAATGAAAGGAAGTACAATTTTGGTACGGTTTTTTGGGGCGCTGATTACAAATCTAAAAAAAATTCGGCAATGTTTCGTTTTCGAGATATTCATCATCAAAATTGAAAATCAAACTAACCTTATTTACACTATTTCTCCTTCTTTTTTCACAAAATTCTTGATTTTTACACTAAATTGGCACACAATATTTCACAAACACCTTTTAAAAACTTTTTTTATGTTTATTTTACACCTTTTTTACACTTTTATTTTTTAAGCAAATATGGCTGCTGCCTTTGAACTTAAAAGTTCGCAATTTAATGGAAAAAAGATGTAAAATAAATAAAAATACAAGGTTTTAAAGGTGTTTATAAAATATCGTGTGCCACTTTAGTGTAAAAATCAAGAATTGTGTACAAAAAGAAGGGAGAATATAGTAAAAATAAGGTGAGTTTAATTTTCAACTTTTCCAGATTTGTAATTAGCGCCCCAAAAAACCCCTGTATACCAAATTTGATCAATATCGGAGAGGAGGCAACTTTCGAGACAATACCATTTGTTTAAAAATAAATTAGATTTTTGGTTTCTTAATCTTGCATTATCAACTTTTTAAGCTCGACATACTGTACACACATTATTTAACTGTTGGATGGATACTGTTACAATGGATACTCAGGTACCAAAGGTTACTAAACATTTTTAACCACTGTTATTCTGTCTCATGAATGTTTGTTATTAGTGAAAAGTATATGCCTAAAAAGCAGTTATAAAAATTTTTACTTTTTAATGTACAACCAGAATCTTAGGATTAGATTCTTTTATCACAAAATTGGTGATAAGTACATAATACTATCATACAATGTTTGAAATTTATTTTAAAAATTTATTTATTTACAAAGATTTTTGGTAAAAATACAAAACTTCCAAAAATATCGACCATTTAAATAGAAGGCAGTAAAGTGGCGCCATCTATTCTTTCCATATTATATCAGATGATATAAAATCTAATATTACACAATAATTTTAAATATTCTATAGTAGTATCCTTTAATAACCAACAATTTTGTGCAAAAAATAAAAAAAACAGTGAATGTTGGAATTTGACATTTGATGATGTCAATTTTATAGATAGTAACAAAGAATTATGGAAATCCGGCCCTGACCTAATATTCATTGCGCAAACTCCGCGGGGCCAACCCCCCTAGTCCCGCTGCCCTGCACGCCTGGACAATTTTGTTCTACAGTATTGGGCTTCCATACACCTTTAAACTTCCTTGGCTTTATCCCCAAAAAGTCCTAATTACGACCTGCAAGTGATCCATGTCGGCAGTCAAAAACAGCTTTGAAGTTAAGAAATTTAATATTAAGCAGGTCATTTAGGTCAGCAGACCTACGAATAATTGGATGGTGTATGATCATCTCTTTTTTATAAACAACACTGCCTGTAAACGCTTATTTCCTTAGCAGTAGTCAACTTTGTAGGTCGAAGGCGCTTAAATGTAGGCTAATAACTTAAGAGTTCCAATGTACGAAAGAACCTCATAACTATATGGTTTGTTTAAGCAATTATTTGTTAAACGAATGTTTTTATTTGTTAAACATATTTTTAACTAAAACAATAATAAAATACTTACCACCTTACCATTTTGAGTAAAACTGGACATGTTAAAAAAAGTATTAATATTTTAAATACCTCACTGGTGCCCAGGCTTATAGGTATGTAAACAATAAATATTTTGAGTAGCTGTTTATTATTTCTGTTGTCTTTTTTTAATCAAAAAGAAGCGCAAATTAATATCTCCAATAAAAACCAGATACCCCTTATATTTGAAGATATTATTTTTCTTATCTAATGTTGTCAGAATTTTTTCCTTATAAATAAAAAAATAATTTAGAAACAATAAGTTGTAAAATTTTTAGCAAACACATATCTTTTCTTCAAAGCATATTTGCCGTCTTCTATATACCCCTGATAAGAAATAGTTATTTTCTTAACAAGTGCGCAAAGTGATACTTTTCCGCACGCGACTACCGTTGCCCGAACGACGCGAAGCGGAGTTCGGGCAAGCAGTCAAGTGTGGAAAAGTCACTTTGCGCAAGCGTTAGGAACAAAATTTTTCCTACGAGCGTCAGATAATACCAATATTAAAGCAATGATTATTTTTTAAATTATGTTTAATCTGAAAGAACTACTACAACATATTTATAAATGGGAATTATTTATTGTAACATTTACAACAAAAGAACAGTTATTAGCATATTGTAAATTAATTGCAGAACCTGTAATTTCATTTAGCGGGTGGCTTATGGAAGCGCTTATTGTACAGCTTGATGAAGGTTGACTTAGCTCAGGAGGGGAGTTGTTCATGGTCAATATTTTATTCGACATATCCTTTTTCTGATTTGTGGATTCATCAATGTAGCTCTCAGCTACAGCCGTTGATTTCCAGCCCCCAAGTCGCTTGACATTGATAATTCTTTCTCCAAAATCCGCTTACATAGTCGCAGAGGATCGACGAATGCAGATAAAGTCCGTTATTTGTTACATCGGACACTACAAAGATTCTGGAAGTGTTATTTTTACTGTCAGGAATTTTCACCACTATCAAATTTTCATTACCCTGTATGTCATCAATCATTATTTTTGTAAGTTCATCTCTCCTACAAGCACCGGCTAATCCAAAAATTGTAGCAACTTTTATTAGAAGGTAAATATTATCAGGTGCTTCTTTCATGAATCTTGAAACTTCTTCTTTGCTGAAAGTTTTTGATTTTTTTGGCCGGTATCCCACGTTTTGGTGTTTAAGTAGTGGTGTTAGCTTGAAATATGAACTTAAATCAAGGTTCCTTTTTACTTTGAGGACACATTTTAACATAGAGTACTTACTCCATAAAGTATTAGGTTTATATGTTTTTTGCAAATCTGCAAAATAGGCCAAGAACACTTCTTCTTTAATACTTTTGTCCCCTTGCTGGAGCACCAGTTTTCGAAATGACTATATTGATTCTCATATTTTTCACGAGATTTTGCTGTAATAAATTAAACTTACGGTATTTGCTGCATCCAGGATAGAATCTGGTAGCTCCTCATCGGAACTACTCATTTTAAATAATTATTTTTTGTCGGATTTTTATTTAATTAAAAAAAGATACTATGACGCCTTTTCATTAAAAATGCTTGTTTGTATTGAAATTCATTTGTGCAATTGCTTGTTCATATGGAAACGAAGAAAAAATCTGACATGTGTTAAAATCACCAAGATTACATATTGTTGCTTGACTTGTCATAATCATTTATTATTATTATACAGTGTAATTAAATGTTTTTTTTGTGTTTTAGTTGAAATATTGAAAATTACGAAGTAACAAACAAAAAAGAGAATAAACTAAAACTTGCAATGGCTTCGTATATTGCATGAAATAGCCATACAATTACTAAAATACATATAAATCTTGCTTACCTGTAAGATTTTAGAGTAGTTTTACTTTTCCGCACGGCGTGCAGAAAAGTGCAACTTTGCGCACTCAAATGCGTGCGGAAAAGTGGACTTTTCCGCACGCTCGTAGGAAAAATGATTTAAAAATATTCAAAAGAATAACAAAGTATTTGGGATGATTAAAAATTATAAATACTGGACAAATTATTCATAATCTAAAATTTTACTGAAATTAAAATTTTATTTTAGGATTACGAAGTATTTGGGGTAATTAAAAATTATTTATACTGGACAAATCATCTCATATTCTAAAAATTTTACAAAATTAAAATATTATTTAAGGATTACAAATAATTTGAGATGATTAATTATCACGGATACTGGTTATATTATTTTATATCATAAAAAGTTAACGAAATTTAAATATTATTTTAGAGTTATCAAATCAATTTTACATTTTTCTCCAGCATTAAAAATGATTTTAAATGATTAATCGTTAAATTTTTAAAATGATTTACAGTATTTAACATGATTTATAAATATTAAAATGTTAATCATTTTTTAAATCCTGTCAAATAATTTTTTCTAATCAGGGATTTATTAAATTTTAATAGTCATTTTCGTCGTGGTTAAGATTTGCATTAAACATTAGACCCATGCTCTTTATGTTTAGCTTTATTACTATTTTATTTTTTAGTAACATTTAAAGAACAAAATTACAAAAATAAAGTAATAAAAATTTCATGTTCTTTGCAGGATTTTAAGGATAAAACAATAATGCCTTAACACTCGCGATCAAATGTAAGGTATTAATCCCGGCTTTACTTTTAAAATAAAAATAAAAAAATTCTTAAAATTGTATCAAAATAATAATTTTTCAATCGCCTTTTTGATGTCAAAAGGACAGTCTTTTGCGCACGCGTTTTTAAAAGTTAATTGTACGCAAGCGTATTTAAAAGAAAAATAAAACAAAATGTACTGAATTTTAAATAATTTATTATATATTCGTAGCCAGAATATAAAACCCGTCGTTTTATAAAACGCCTAGTCGTTTTATAAAGGGCGGCCAGGTTGTCAAATATTAATTATCGGTTCATTATTTTGCTATCTGGCTAGCTATTTTATAAAACGACTAGGCGTTTTATAAAACGACAGTGACTACTCAGCCAGATTGTTAATCGATAAAGTTTTTACCGTTTAACATTCTGGCGGGTGAAGTACTTTAGTCGGTTTGTAAAATACGAATTGTATTTAAAAGTATTTAATAAAATATATTGATACCATAGATAAAGATACATATTTGACAGCATTAAGTGGGTATAAAAAAATGTCTTTGTACCTATAAGACAGTTAAAGGAATATTTTAATACGCTTTATTTCATGAAAAAAACAAATAAATAAAAATTTATTAATTATTAACAAAAGATACTAAAAATTCGAAGAAAAAATAACATTCTCATACTCGTATATGTAAATTTATATAAGCATACTTAAATAAATAAAAAACAAATTAAGTTTTAATTTTTAAAAAATCATTTATTGGAATATGGACCACTGAAATGGCACCTACTTGTACATTTTACGTGAGCCTTCAAACAAAGGCATCCATCCAGCATTGCAGTTTACTGGGTTTGCACTGACATTTTTTAAATCCTTGTCCTCCAAATTGCGAAATCTTAGAAACTGCTTCCCTTAAGGTGATATTAACATCTGGTGTGACGAACGGATTAAAATTAGAATTGCCAACTGGATTTAATTCGTCTCTGGACAACCATCGATTAAGGCGACCATGCTCTGTACCTATCTGGTATACCCCATTTTGTATATTCAAAATGTTTCCTAGTACTCCTTTTGGGTCAATGGGACCCCTATAAAATTTTGGAACTTCCACAGATACATGCTCCCCCACTTGCAAATCCTTAAATTTCTTTTTAGTTATTTGAACCATTTGATCAGCTGCACGTTTTTGGTCAATTGTACATTGTGTTCTTTGTGTTTTTATTAATTCTTATTTTTTTAAAAAGATTGCACATCCCTTCACTCTCATCACAGGATAAGCACAGTTTTCGTTTTGCCCCATTTTCTTTATTAAAATAATTTTTGTTATAGAGTTAATAATCGTTGACTCCGAAGTTGGCCAGAATAATAAATGGGTCAAATTTGACAATCTGGCTAATGCTGGCTAAAATGCATCAGCCACCACAATGTCAAACGATGAATTTCTTTTTAGCGTTTGATAATCTGGCCAAGTAGTCACTGTCGTTTTATAAAACGCCTAGTGGTTTTATAAAATAGCTAGCCAGATAGCAAAATAATGAACCGATAATTAATATTTGACAACCTGGCCGCCCTTTATAAAACGACTAGGCGTTTTATAAAACGACAGGTTTTATATTCTGGCTACGACATATACATTAATAATACAATCATTCATATCGAAGAATGATATATTGGTCGCACATATAGTTCGTTCTTCATTATGTAAAGAAGATAATACTTGCATCCGGGAATTACGGGTAGAAGAAACGGGAGTAGCACTAACTGCAGCGTAATTATTCTTTTCCCCCCAAAAATCGTTTTTTTTAATATAACTTAAAAACTATTAATTTGAGGAAAAAAATTAGGTTTATCTCTACCAGAAATTTATAAATTTTCTTTGATTTGTATTATTTTTATTTTGTTTTTCTTCTGATTAGCACTCTTAATAGTGGTGGTGGTTGTGCGTTTTCTCTTGCGTTCCTCGACTGTTTTGGTACACAAACCAATGGATTTTATCGCAAAGAGTTAATCACCTACTTTAGAATCGAGCTAGACGGTTGACTGTGGTCGAGACTCGAGCGTTTCAGCTGTTTCCGGTTTAAAACTCACGGGTTGGTCGCTTTAATCGATTATTATTTTACTTAAAATTGGTCGTGCTTTGTTTTTATGAATGAAAGTTTGGTTTAATTGGAATTTTGGACAGTTTTCACTGTTTTTCATTTTAAACGGAACGAATAACTGGTCGGATTTTTGTTGTTAGTGGGCGTTTGATTGTTGACTTTTGTAAATTTGTTTGTCAAGATTCTTATGGAATAAAAGTATTATATTGTGGTAAGTTTATCCAAAGAAATACATCTATTTAGAAAACAATAATAATTTTTATTTAGCTAAGCAAATAACTCTTTATATTTTAATAAGTTTTTGTTGCGTTTACTCGCCTAGAAAGTTTCTACAAAATGGGACCACTTCCGTCCTAGTCCTAGAGTATAGCGACTGAGTGTGCTTAACTCCATTGACCCCTATAAAATGGCAGATCGCCTGAAACAAAAAAAAACAAAAAACCCAAAAAACTCCAAAGCACCCTTATCTACGTTTCGGTCTGCCACCCTTAATATTATAAATGCACCCTCTTTTTTTACGATTTTTTGAACAGGTTTCCTTTGCTAAAACACTAGAGCATGCCAGTTTATTATGTGATTGTTACCAAATAAGTGTTGACATATTTTTTGTGGAATTCTGTGTTTTTATTATATGTTCTATGTACTTTTATGCGTTTGGCTAATAGTCTGAAAGTTTTACCTATAACAGATTTATTACATTCACAAGGGACCTTATATCATCTTATAAATAACATTTTTGTGTTTTTGTTTATATTGTATTGTTTTGTTTTTGTTGATAGGCCGAATTAAATTTAACGAATAAGTAATAAATTTGATATTGGTACAATCTTTACAAACACAAAACACTATTAGATCTTAATTAACAAAAACAAAACCATACAATATAAACGAAAACACAAAAATATTATTTATAAAATCCTTTGTGAATGTAATAAATTTTATATAGGTGAAACTTCCAGACCATTAGCCAAACGCATAAGTGAACATGGAACATACATTTAAAACACAGAATTCCACGAATCAAAAATCTGTCAATTGGCATTAGATAACAACCACATAATAAACTGGAATGCTGCTAGTATTTTAGCAAAGGAAACCTGTTAAAAAATAGTAAAACAAAAAAGAGTGCATTTATACAGGGTGTTACAAATGTTGTGAGGAAAATTTAGGGGCAAAATTTTCATGTAAAAATATGAAAAAAAGTTTATATAAACATGGGTCCGGAAACTCTTTGTTTTTATGTTTAAAGTTTTTCGCCTTTTATAGTTTATTTCACATTTTTTGAAAACCCGTGGAGATATTGATTATGTGCGGCATGTGACATCCCAATGTCATTTCATCGTTCGTTGATCAACAACAATAATGCCATACCAGGGGGTGAATTAAGTAACCCTCATTCAAGCAAGCAACAATGGCCATTTAAAGCATTTAATTAGCGGTTTTCCTTCGCATTTTGTGGTTAGCGGAATTGATTCTCATTGTAATATATTCGCGAGCTTCTTGTTGGATGTTTTTTATTGCCCGGTTTATATTTAACTTGGATTTTTTTTAGTGGGTTTATTTCTTTGAGGTAAGGTTTTTATTGTCTTATTGTGCGGTGACTGATTTAAAACACCGATATTTATTGTATGATGCTTCATAACTAAGCAAAAAGTTATTTTGATACAATTTTAAAGCCTTTTTGCGGCATATTTACGAACATATACCCCGCGAATAAAGAGCTTTTACTGTACACACACATATAACAAAACAATGCTTTAAGAATGTAGCACAAAAAAATTATTTTTTCAAAGAATTCGTAGAGTATTTTCGTCTGATGATAGTTTTTAATTTATTTGATTACTTTGATTTGCATTTATCTATAAAATTCTTTTCGTGACTAAAATATTTAAACTTGTGAACATATATATTTACTGGAAAAGAAAGTGAGTAAATTAAAGAGTGCATATAAATAGGTACTGATGATGACTTAAGTACTAGAAAATTGTTATGATCGTTAAAAATAAATTAATGCTATAAGTAAGGGTTAAGCGAGTCTTGAACTACCTACAAAATCCACTTATCCTAGTTTAAAGTATATACTAAGTGACATAGCAATCCTAAAACACTGTAAATATTTTTTTAAGATGATGCTAATAATTTTTTAAAACTCTTACGGCCGAGTGATGATCGCGTTGTTAAATTTAGCAATGGACTTAGCAGTTTAGAATGTTTAACAAAACGTCATTGTCATTGTTATTCAATGATTTTAGTAGGCAACCTGTTAAAATCTGACATTTTGTTAAACATTCTAAACCGTTGTTAACTTTTAACAATTTGCCAAGTTGACAACGGTTTAACTGAACTGCGCATCTGATACCCTTTGCCGGTCCATATGAAGGTCAGTGTTATGTTCTTAACCAAAAAATGTATAAAATGTGCGTATCAATTAGGCGCGGTGTGTTCGATATCGTTGCCGCGGAAAGTGGATACCAAACAGGGGGCAGCGAGGTGGTTAAACAAGATTTAGGAGGTCCCGCGCGGCCGCTGAAGGCCGCATCTTCGCTCTTCCTAAAGGGATACTTACGTAAAGAAGTCTTTATTTACAATAAAACTGTTTGACAACATTATAAACCAGTCAGTAGACAGACTCAAAGGAGCCTTGAGTCGCATATGTATCTAAAGGCTATTAAAGAAGCATAATGGCGGTAAACTTAAATTGTCAGATTATTAAATTTTGTGTGCTTATCTTGTTAAAAGTGCATTTACGCTACACCTTAGGGGTCGGGCGAAAGGACGCGGAGACGGTGGGCGGAGACTAACAAACATCCACTACCACAATTTTCGTATGGCCGCATTAAAAATATTATATTTTATTTAGGGTCTTCCAAATTTGGTGTATCGATGCGATGTTGTTTCCGATTGCAAGCCTACAGGAGATAACGCTTTTCGGTAACTATTTTTCACTTAAATGACATAAATTATACACCATTTTAAAGGTAAAGAAATAAATATATGCCTCTGCTGTAACGGTTTTTGAAATATGCGTCGAGTTAAGAGAAAATAGTATCTAAACATAACCGATTTTAGGGTGACTTTCACTCAAGGAAATATTAAAAACTAAATCCAAATTTAAAAAAAAGTATTACAGCAAAAGCCTAGATTTAAGTGTTGTCTTTCATATAGTTTTTTAAAATTATCGATAACTTATACCGTGTTTGAGAAAAACATTATGCCCCGAACCCCAAATTGGATCCAATTTTCGCGGCGCAAATGGACTCTTAAGTATGTATATAAGAAGGGCTTCACGAAGCGAAAACTTTGTACGACAATTATTCAGGCTTTTTTTAATGTACAATGAGGAGGAAAGTTCGAAACAATGTTTTTAATTGACAATTGTCTTACTTGTTAAAAAACGAACTTTAAATTAAATTCTTTAAAGTGATTTGAATACACCATATTTAAAAAAAAAACAATTCAAATGACATTTAATATCCTAAAAAATATTTTGTGTGACGTACTCGGTTTTGACGCTGAGCGCGCAACCAAATATATTTCGCAGAGGCCCATTTTCAACGAAAATAAATTCTTTGAAGTGTTTTAAATAAACCAAAATTTTTAATTTTTTAAATAATATTTAATACCCTAAAAAAATTATTTAGTTTGACGTACTCGGTTTTGAAGTCGAGCGCGCAACCAAAAATGTCACCCAAGACCAATTTTCAGCGTTGAATTACAATAATTATTAATGGAGAGGAAATTTTCTCCTAAGGATCTTTTTTGCAATCTCTTATGGTTTTTGAGTTATCATCAAAAATCGAAATGTCTTTTATTTTCGTTTTCGTGATAATAATAATTAGAGATCAAACGCTGTTAGAATAACACCAATACGTCACGGTTTTATACGGGTTTGCCATATGAGACCGTGACGTATCGGTGTTGTTCTTACATAGTGATGAGCAAAGCAAGACCAAGACCAAGACCGGGCCAGTCTTGGTCTTGGTCTTGGTCTTGCAAGTCTGGTCTTGGTCTTGGTCTTGCAAGCCAAAAGAAGGTCTTGGTCTTGCACCACCCGGTCTTGGTCTTGGTCTTGGTCGTGCTGCAAGAGTCTTGCTGGTCTTGGTTTTTTTGGGTAGTAATAATTTCAACTAAGAATTCTTAAATAAAATATATATTTTTTTAATATTTACAAATAAACAAAGATGGAGACTATATTTATTGCTGTAAAATTTTAAAATGTACCAATTTTAACCTTACATGTACATTAAAATTATTTGATTAAAAAGCATATTTTAAATGTAGGGGTTTATTTATTTAAAGCGCTTCATTTTGGTTATATTTAGACACAATCTGCTTTTATACATTTAGTGGCATATAGAAACATTTTAGTGATAAAAATTATTAATTTTTTTTTGAAGAAGCATATAAAATTAAAGCAAATACAAAACTGTGTACTGTGCGAGCAGAAAAAAGACTTTTAATTTCAACCAGATGTGAAATTTCTACGAAAATGATTCTGATATGTAAACATTGGTTTCTGATTTAAAAAAAAGGTATTCAGGAAGCTTTTTAGTTCAAAAAACTTTTATTTTCAAATTAGTCAAACATTTGCCGTACAAGTTTCTACAAATACTTTATAAACATTCTGTATATACAAGGTTGGGTCGATAGTGCGATAAAGCTTGATATCTCGAAACCGTTCATAATGATTTAAAAACTGAATATACAAAAATTATAAAGGGCGTAAAATTAAATTATTTTCCATTTCAGAATTTTTCGAAGAATCCATTACAACTCAAGAAAACTTCCTTATTTTTAGCTTTTAACCTAAAATAAAAAATTATGGCAAAAAAATCATTTCAAAAAGTCGCTTTCCTTTATAATATGCTGAAAATTCTTAAACTGTCATAAAGGTACAATGTCGATTTTTTAAATATCATTTTCGGTTTTGACAAAAATGACGTCATCATTATACTTCTGGCATTGTTTTGCCTTTTCCGTCTAAAGCGGGAGTGAAATTTAAAATCCATTTATTTAAAAAGTATTCTTATATGACATAACAAATATATTTTTTATTAAACCCTCACTTTTACATTTATATCTCATTTTAAGGAGCAATCTAATGATGCCACTTTTTACAGTGTGGCACAAAAATAATGTATTTATGGATTTTCAAATTTTTTATCCACCCTGTAAGTGGCATCACTAAATAGCTAATTAAAAAGAAACACTAGGAATGGGTATATAATTTTTAGCTTCTATAACTTTTGTACTCCTAGTTTTTCTCTGTCGTTAACGGTTTTGGAGATATCGAGCTTTGTTGGACCATTGACTCACAATCTTATTGTTTTTAAAATATATTATTGAATTTACTAATTATCTTTGTTAGAGAATTTTATAAAAGAACAAAGTGATCGATTCAATTATTATTTTATTAAAAAAACCTGTGACTCATAAAATAATCGCCTTTTTAGGCAGTTCTCGACACATTTTTTGTCATGTCTGTATGAAATATCTCTGTATATTAAATATGAAAACTAAATATTATAATTAAAAAAAAAGTGACAAAAGTACAAGAGTCTCGCAGGTCGGTCTTGGTCTTGCGTAGTCTTGCACTCCTCGGTCTTGGTCTTGGTCTTGGTCTTGCATACCCCGGTTTTGGTCTTGGTCTTGCAAGCGAAAGGCTCTGGCGGTCTTGGTCTTGCTGCAAGACCAAGACCAAGACCGCAAGACCAAGACCGGTCTCGCTCATCACTATTCTTACAGCGTTCGATCTCTACAATTTTTACGGCCGAGTGATGATCGCGTTGTTAAATTTAGCAATGGACTTAGCAGTTTAGAATGTTTAACAAAACGTCATTGTCAGTGTTATTCAATGATTTTAGTAGGCCACCTGTCAAAATCGGACATTTTGTTAAACATTCTAAACCGTTGTCAACTTAGCAAATTGTTAAAAGTTAACAACGGTTTAGAATGTTTAACAAAATGTTAGATTTTAACAGGTTGCCTACTAAAATCATTGAATAACAATGACAATGACGTTTTGTTAAACATTCTAAACTGCTAAGTCCATTGCTAAATTTAACAACGCGATCATCACTCGGCCGTTATTGGCAGAAAAAAACCTCTAAAACTCTTTCCAGATTTGCATTCCGCGTCGAATAAGCTGTGGCTCCTATTTTTTGAAGCCTTCCAACTATTTTTCGCAGGAAACACACTTCTTAACTAGACTATAGTGGCCAATTACCTTTCTCTTTCTATCCCTTCGAGAATGTACAGCAAAAATAAATATGTAATGGGTCTATTTTGATTTAAATTAAAATTTAAGTATGTATTGGTATTAGGGTTCATGTTCGGGAATTCTCGGCTCGAGAATTCCCGGGAAATCGTTGGGCTTTGTTCCCGGGAGATCAAGCTCGAGAAGACTCGAGAACTCGAGAAATCATATTTGAGTCTATGAAATTGTAAAATAAAACTATTTGCGTTTGCCGTTTGTTTTAAACGCGCGGCGGCGGGGCGGCACGGGCCAAAGCGCAGTGGTACCCTTTGATCTCGTCGATCGCGCGCAGCAAGCGCTCTGGCGGCGTCGTTTTATACATAATACAATACAGTAGGTAATACACCAGTAATGCCAACCTAGGAAATTATTCCCTAGCTCTAGGGATTTTTTCCTACAATAGGAAAAAAGGGAATTTTATCTAATATCTAGGGAATTTTCAACTTTGGATTGTTTTCGGTTCAATTTATAGAATTTCAGTCAATTTATAATTTTAATATTAAATGGACTACTAATGACAAGTACCTATTAAATCCTTATACCCTAGGTTATGGTTTGACCATTGTATCTTTTCAAAAATTGCTTCTTGTTGCGCTGTTTAATCTAATACAGGCCGGGTTAATTCGTGGTATCGGGTTTCAGGGAATTACAGATCAACTGCTACTTAGCATCTCTGCATGTTGTTGCCCTTTCGTATTTTGTGGTTGTTGCCCACAAAATACTAAGGAAAAAAATGTCAAGTTCGTGTATTTGTTGCCCACAGTAATGCCGAGACTGAGCGAGTATTTTCAGTCGTTACCGACGTTAAAAATAAAAAGCAAATTAATTATCCAGTGAGGCATTAAATGCAGTGTGTTTAATTCGTCTTTCTAGTGAAAACTGCTGCCAAAATTATTCATTAAATGAAAAGCATTCAAGTCTTATGAAAAAGGAAAACCTTTATAAAAAAATGATTGATTTTAAAATTTTAAAATTTTTTTTTTTTGTTTAGAAACTTTATTTTTGTTAATTCATTTTGCTATCTATGTCCATTGTTACCATGAGATTTTATTTTTATGTACTTTTTGAACTTTTCTGACAATAAAGTCATTTCGTAAATTATTTTTCCATTTAATTTTGATCTAGGAAATTCTAGGGATTTTTTCACAGAAAAGTTGGGAATTTTCAGCGAGCTTGGTTGGCAACACTGTAATACACACACGTTCATTAGTGTTTCGACTCTAGCTGAGTTCAGACGGTTTACAAAGTGTAGTACACGCAATTTGTAAATTTCTCGACAACCCGAGAAGACCCGAGAAATTAGCCTCGAGAATTCTCGAGACCCGAGAAATTGATAAGCTCGAGAAATCATGAACCTTAATTGGTATATGTAGGTTTTTTTGTAAGTTTCAGTTTCAAAATTTTATATTTTTATAAGAATATCAAAAAAAGTTTTGTTTCTTTTTCTAAAGTAAAAGTAATAGTAGGTTCTTGTGTTAAAATTATTCAAGTAATAATTTAAATAAATAAAAAAAAATGGCCTCTATATCTCCAACATTCTAAAGGTTTGTAATAATAATTAATTATAAAATTGAATTCAATTCAAATTATGCTAATAAATGGGAACCTATGGTTAGTTGTGGTTAAAAATCAGTATCATATTAAAAGTATGTGGTTTTACACAAACAGTTAGTAATACGTTTAGTTGGTTCGTTCACCAGAGTGGACATCATTTTCTGATTTATTTTTTGACATAATTTTATCAACTAGAACATTTATAAATAAACTAACATCAGAACTAACCATGGTGTTATAAGGAGTAAGGATAAGGATATGAGTTAAAAGAAATTTTGCTAATTGGTGTTGAGGTAAGTTTATAATATAGCAACATCCAATTTAATTTGTTCTTGACCTGTCGTATAGCGTCACTTAAAAAAATGGTGAAACGCATTCCTTAAGTGAACTTTTATTGTAAACGAATAATGCAGGTAAAATAAAATCATAGTTTTTTATGTAATGAAATACAAGAAAAGTGCATTTACTTTTGTAATAGGTCAATATAACACTAATAGGTTTTTAACGATAATTGTATTTTTTACTAAAATTAAGCTCTGTACCATTGTTTTTATTTGCGTGTGGATTAAAACTATTCTACACTTTCGTTTTTTTATAAGTTGCATTCGATAGGTTATAAATATGCAGTCACGAAATGATATATCGGAGAATACAAATTAAATTTCTGAAATAAATTTAAATAACCAACATGAGTTAGTAATTAAAACTTTTTTAATGAAATAACAACCAAAGTTGGGATTTCAATTACCAGCAAGATAAATTATCTTCTCGATTTACATAATGAAACAGCAATATCCTAATTTTACTT
>JAHBCN010007397.1:0-43514 GCA_019359885.1 Listronotus oregonensis | reverse complement strand
AACACGTTGCGGAACTTAATAGGTGCATCTATCAAAAAGCTGTGGCTATAAATTTTACCCGTATCAAAGGCAGCCTGTAAAAATCGGTCTTTTTTTTGCCGCGAGCGCTCGGTCTAACTCTGTTTCTTCTTTACATCAATGATCTTCTTTATTTTACAATTAATTTCTTCATAGTTTTTAGTATACCCTGCACTCTAATATTCTGTTTCTTAAGCCACTTTCTAAGTCCGATTTAGAAAAAAGCGCAGGTTAATGCAGATATTTCTTTTACGAGACCTTAAACCAATCCAAGATAGAGCGCCAAAAATCTTGACCAGTTTAACGTCCCCAAAACTCAGCCATGTTCGCTGTCGCGAAAAAGGTCTACCAATTCTCAACCGTCACATATGAGCGGTCAAGTTCTGCACGACAAAGAATCATTTAATACTATTGATGTAACTTTTGAGAATAACCTTAACTAGCACAAACACATTACATCCATAGCCTCAGCAGCTTTCAAAACTTGGATTTCTTTTCGAGTCAGATAGTATTTCTTTTTTTCTAATCTGTATACTCTGTATGTATCCTAGATTAAGCCCTCTTTAGAATTTTGTTCTCATTTCTGAGGAATGGCGTTCATCTTATTAATGATCCCACACTTACAGAAAGGCTTCGCTTGCCTACCGAAGGGTTGTATTTGTTGCTCTTTTATAGGTGTTTTCACGGCTTCTGCTCCGAAGAGTTGGCCAGTATAATTCCTCCTCTGACAGCTCCTAACAGAGCAACACGTAGTGCCACTCTTTTGCACCCTTTTACATGCACGCCTTACTTCTTCTATTGAGTTACTTTTTATGTAAGTTTATACGCAAAAAACTTGTTGTTAAACTAAATAACCTATGAGGATTGAAACTAAACATTAAATTATGTGTCAAAACCCAATGATAACCTATTAGAAAAATGACGTTTTGCGATTGATTAAAATCTCAAACACCACAAAAGATTATGATATAGAAAAAAACGTACTGACTTATCTCATATAGAATTTATTTTAATATCAAAATAGATAGTCTATTCTGGGAAACCCTGTATAACTATAACTAATCAGAGTACATTGTAACTATACAATAAAATACTTAAATTGTTATCTAAATACTTTATTTACTAGCACTTTTATGAAAAAGGGGTCATGTTAATAATATCACAGATTTATGAACCTAAAACTAAACTTTTACAAACTGTTGGAATCAAAACTATATCGGAAGTCTAAAAAATACAAACTTAACATATATGTTAAATGATCATATTCCAAAAAATTTACTAGCTAGTCTATCTGGTCAAGATGCGTCTTAAAAGTTTTTCCTTGTAATAACTTCCAAAAGCTTCTTCTTTGCGTTATAACATTTTAAAACTTCATTTCTGATGTTCTTTTGATGGCCTTTTTCCATTCTTGTACCTTATTGTCCTCATTCGCTAGATTATTTTTCGTTTGGGTGCAGACGATATCTAGGGGCGGTGTCGTTCTGCTGTCAGGGATAACAATGCTATATGGTGTTGCTTTGTTGCATGTGTGGGTTCCCTGTTCCTTGTAATGTTGTGGTTTGCTAGAAATTAACATTGCAATACATCCCTCGCGACGGCAGCGGAAAACTCTTTCCCCGGTTGGTCTATAATACAAATGGCGGTAACTTTGCTCGTTGTATTCAACAGTTTCCATGTTGCAAACTTGCTTGGACTTGTAACCTTCATTTTCAGATGTATTGTCCTTAGGTTTTTCTTTTACACCATTGATCTTATTTACTGAAATATCTTTGGGTTCAGAACAGATGGTATATTTGTGCAGTGTCGTCTTGGTATCAGGTATAACAATGCTATATGGTGTGGTCTTGGAGCACGTATGGGTTCCTTGTTCCTTATAGAGACGTGGTTTGCTGGAAACCAACATTGCAATACATCCCTCGCGGCGGCAGCGAAAAACTCTTTCCCCTGTTGGTCTATAGTACAAATGGCGGTAACTAAATTTCTTGTACTCAACAGTTTCCATCCTGCAATCTTTCTTGAAAACGTTATTTAAACTATCACACTATAATACCAAAATTATAAATGATAAATATTATTAGAAACTTTGGTTTATATAGTTCTCAGGTCAATTATTAATGGTCACACTTCATTAATTATTAACCCTTCCATAAATTTTATTACCTCCTTTTAACAAAGGATGGGTTATAACTGTATTAAGAGAAAAGGTATTTTACCTAAAGGACTAATAAATACAGGAATAGCCAGATTGCGGACCAAAAGGCAGGTATAAACTTTTTCCCAGATTATGTATGGCAGAATCGCGGACCAAAAATTCTTGGAATTTTAATTTGATTAAGCCATGGCAGGATTGCGGTGTAAACGAAAAAGTTTACTGTTCCTACTTTTAGTGATTAGAAGTTATTAACAAAATTTTAATTATTTTTAATATGATATTTATCACGTCTAAAATATTATTGGGAAAAATAAAAAGCCGCTCCAACCAGAACTAACCATGACCGACCAAAACTGGGAGTTTTTAAATTTGTCTAAATTATCCCTATCTAGACGTTATTACCAAAATTTTAATAATTTTCAATATGGTATTTATGCCGTCTAAAATATAAATGGGGAAAATAAAAAGCCGCTTTAACTTTTTCTAAATTATAACTCCGGACAAATTATTAACACAATTTTAATTTATATAATGTCGTAAAAATAAAAAGACTCTTTAAGTTAAAAATGTTTATTTTTATGGTTAACCTAAAAACTATAAATATATTTGACAAATGTAAAACTCAGCAAACTGGGGGCTTTTGAATTGGTTTAAATATTTTTTATTATGGTATTTATTACGGTCCGCAATAATTCCATCCTATTTGGGTCAAACCAGGTAATCATTTATTACCTCGAAATTTTATTACAGACTAACCCTTATTTTTGGTCCGTAATCCGGCTGTTATTTTTACCTACCTGATGATTTGGTCTGCAATCGGCCTGTTTCCGAAAAAAGGTATAATACTTAATAAATACCAACAATATTTTCTTACCTGATTCTGAGAAAAACCCTTATTATAAGGGTTCATATTTTATTACATGTAAAATTTCTTATACTTGTGCACCTGACCCTATTTAGTGAGACAGAAAATACGTACTCATAACACTAGGAAATTTAATTTTTATCATTATGACGTAATAAATGTTCAAAAATATGCCCATCTACTTGGATACACATGTTTAGCCTTTTTACAATATTGTCTTTCACGTTCCTTAGCATAAAGGGTATTATTGTCCTGCAGGTATCCCTTATCCTAATTTCCGTGTCTTCTGGTGTTGTAGGGGAATTCATATAAACACGATCTTTAATGAATCCCCACAAAAAGAAATCTAAAGGTGTTTAGTCACAGGATCGGGGGGGCACCCAATGAATCCATCCCTACCGATCCATTTTTTGTGGGTAATGATTGTTTAAAAATTTCCGAACTTTCCGTTGATAATGAGCAGGAGCTTCATTTTGTTGAATCCACATTGATTCTCTTTCAATGTTATCAACTTCTTCAAGAAGCACTGGAAATTTATTTTGCAGAAAGTTTAAATATCTAGGCCCATTAAGTGGTTCGCGGAAAAAATAAGGACCAAATAACTCGAAGATTTTTGATTTCATACCATACAATTAAAATATATATTTAACCCCATGTACATTTTTGGTTTTATCCAAAAAACTTTTCTACCTAGTCTTTGTGATCTGTTCCAGGATAAAAAAATCTCTAATTATCTTTTAACAATATTGTCATGGTTACGTTTACAAAGGGATTACCGAAATTGGGTAAGTAGAGAATGTACCTTTGATTCAAATAAGGGTTTATTTTTGGTATATTTTTTTATAAACTTTATTGCTTTAAAATTATGCCTATTTTAATATATTACGTTTTAATTTTTTTTTATTATTTGGAAAATAATGATAACAAAGTGCATCAAATCATGATTTTTTTTTATTTCAATAAAAAATTTATAATTGGCTTTTTTTAAATTAATATAAATTACTGAATTTAATAAAATAAAACAAAAATTTGATATACAACGTGTTAACTATGTTTCGCTAAGACTGTAACGTCTTCAGACTATTAATTTAAACTTATATTAAAAAATGCACAAAAAAATTTCATTTGGATAATGTAGTTCCTATAAATGGTGAAAGCATATTTAGAATTTTTAGTTTTTCTATAATCACTGTTTTTTACAATTATTCCCTAAAGAGGTTTAAGAATGGGGAGATATTAATAGTACCATATACTGTGTGTTTTTAATTTTAATAATTTCCAAGGATTATAAAGGAGTTAGGTTTTTAAATCTTTAATAGCCAAATGTAGGATTTCGTTATTGTCATCAAAGGTGCGGCTATGTTTTATCAAATATAAAGCATAAGTAGATAATATGGGATCAAAATTTGAGGTGACCTTCACCCACCCACCAACCGTATAAAAACTATTTTTTATTAAATATAATATGTAACTAAAAGAATTGCCAATAGGTTCTCTAAAAAAATATTGTTTAAGGTTATGATTAATTAAACAAAAAAAATGCTACTGATAAACTTGTAAATGTAGACATTGACGTTATATTCTATTTGACCAATAGCGTTGTGTTTCGACTACTTTGAATTTCCCACTTATTTGATGCATTTTTTAATCATTATTTTTTAATCAAAAAGAAATTACATAAAAAATGTTATTTTAGGCATAATTTTAAAGCAATAAAGTTTATTAAAAAATATATTTAACCCTTATTTGAATCACAGGTAAAGATTTGTAATTTATTGTTTATTTAGGTAAGTATAATCTTAAAATTACATTAAGAAATTAAATATATGCAAAGTTTTAATAAATTTATAACTATATTATCTATACATAATTACATTTTTAATCTAAATATCTAGATCTAATTCTGTTTCACTATTAAAGTCATCATTGAGATTAATTACAATATGATTTATGTTGTTTTGTATAGAAATGTAAGAGTTCTCAATTTTTATAATGTGCTGTACTGAATTTTTCCAGCTCTCAACTGGTATGTTAGTAATTACATTTTTACATTCCCTATTAACACAACTTTGGTAATACCTTTTAAAAAGTAACCGTAACAATATTGTTTGGAGATAATTAAGTATCTTTTTATCCTGGAACAGATCACAAAGGCTCAAATCTGAATTCAGTCCAAAAATATAGTCACGTTTTTTAAAAACAAAGTTTTCTGTTTTAATTTTTCTATGTGGGAATAAAAGTTCTTGGGATGAAACCAAAAATGTATATGGGTTAACTATTGTTTTAAATTGTATTGCGTGGAATTAAAAAACTTCGAGTTATTTGTCCTTATTTTTTCCGCGAACCACTTAAAAGGGCTAGAATTTTAACCTTTTTTAAAATGAATTACCATAGCTTCTTGAAGAAATTGATGACATTGAAAGAGAACAACAAGACAGAGCTCCTGCTCATTACCATCGGGAAGTTCGGGAATTTTTACACAATCGTTACCCACAAAAAATGGATCGGTAGGGATGGATTCATTAGGTGGCACAACACCAGAAGAAATGGAAAATAGGGTAAGGGATGCCTGCAGGACAATAACACCCTTTATGCTAAGGAAGGTGCAAGAAAATATTGTAAAAAGGCTAAACATGTATATCCACGTAGACGAGCATATTTTTGAATATTAATTACGTCATAATAAAAATTAAATTGTTTAGTGTTACGAGTATTTTCTGTGTCACTAAATAGTATCAGGTGCCACAAGTATAAGAAATTCTACATGCAATAAAATATGAATCCCTTATATTAATGGTTTATCTCAGATTCAGGTAAGAAAATATTGTTTGGATTAATTAGTCCTTTAAGGATTATATCTTTTCTCTAAAAACAGTTATAACTCATCCTTTGTTAAAAGAAGGCAATAAAATTTATGAAAGGGTTAATAATTAATGAAGTGTGACCATTGATAATTGACCTGAATACTATATAAACCAAAATTTTTAATAAAATTTATCATTTATAATTTTGGTATTGTAGTGTAATAGTGTAAATACCATTTTCAAGTAATTTTTCAGAATGGAAATTGTTCAGTACAAGAAATTTAGTTACCGCCATTTGTATTATAGACCAACAGGGGAAAGAGTTTTCCGCTGCCGTCGTGAGGGATGTATTGCGATGTTAATTTCCAGCAAACCACATCTCTATAAGGAACAAGGAACCCATACATGCTCCAAGACCACACCATATAGCATTGTTATACCTGATACCAAGACGACACCGCACAAATATACCACCTGTTCTGAACCCAAAGATAGTTCAGTAAATAAGATCAATGTTTTAAAAGAAAAACCTAAGGACAATACATCTGAAAGTGAAGGTTACAAGTCCAAGCAATTTTGCAACATGGAAACTGTTGAATACAACAAGCAAAGTTACCGCCATTTGTATTATAGATCAACCGGGGAAAGAGTTTTCCGCTGCCGTCGCGAGGGATGTATTGCAATGTTAATTTCTAGCAAACCACAACATTACAAGGAACAAGGAACCCACACGTGCAACAAAGCAACACCATATAGCATTGTTATACCTGACAGCAGAACGACACCGCCCCTAGAAAACATCTATACCCAAACGAAAAACAGTCTATCGAATGAGGACAATAAGGTACAAGAATGGAAAGAGGCCATCAAAAAGAACATCAGAAATGAAGTTTTAAAATGTCATAACGCAAAGAAGAAGCTCTTGGAAGTTATCACAAGGAGAAACTTTTTAAGACGCGTCTGGGCCAGATAGTTGATTTTTTTTTTTGTAAATATGATCATTTAGCATATATGTTAGGTTTTTAGTTTTAGGACTTCGGATATTGTCCTACAGTTTATGAAGGTTTAGTTTATAGTACATAAATCTGTGATATTGTTAATATGACCCCTTTTTTATAAAAGTGTTAGTAAATATAGTATTTAGGTATCAATAGTATAGTTACGATGTACTTTAATTAGTTGTAATTGTATAAAAGAATTTAACGCAAATATATCATTAAGAAAGATCATATCCTTTTACTACTTAATGAGCACTTTCCGAATCCTATTAGGGACCAAGATCGTATTAATATTATCTTTTTCTTTAAAAGTTATAAGTTTACAAGTATTATAAATTAATAAACCAAATATTTTAAACAAAACAACTGTCCTAAAAGTGAGATTCAAAACCTGGAGTTGCTCCTCTATAATGTCATTTCTTATTTTTTTAATTCTTTACAACACTATCTTTTTTTAGTTTCATAAAGAAAACGTTAATAGTAAAACAGAGAAGTATGTCACCCACACACCTATACGTATAGAGATAATTATGAATAAAAAGAGATTTTTTCCAAATTAATCATCAATATTTCTGCCACTATCTATTATTGATACTCAAGTGCAATAAATTCTCTATTATTTCTCCCGCCGTTAGAACAGTTAAAAATAAAATTTTAATGTTACTACATAGTGCCCAATTTGATGATATGATAATATTTGCAATGTTGCCAAGAACCACCTTTAGAGCTAAAGTAGCCGACACTACATAATCTGGATAATGAATTAAGCGTCAAAGATTTTAGAAGGAGCCCGAGCCACGAAATATAATTTAAGCCTCATTTTGAAGTGCCGTAGATCTGTTCAGCTTATCTATTTTGCAAATTACTAATATTTTATTGTTTACAAAAAAAAAAATGACGTTCGCCGGAATCAAGGCCAACTGAGAAAATATTTGTTTTTTTGAAATAAATGAGGTTATAAACTCTTAAAATATAACATGTTATACATTGTTGAAATCAGAATAAAAAGCACTGTTTGGCTGCGTAAAAATCCAATATGGCGCCCATATGAAAAAATAAAGTTGATGATGATTCTAAAAACCCGAAACGTAGAAATTAAAATTGACTACTCGGTCTTATTCTACAAAAAAGCTGCTTCGAAGAAGTTTTTACAGATTTAAAAAATTTTCACTTATAAAAAAAATATGGCCGATTTTCAAAAATGCATGTTTCAAGTTTTTTCAAAATTTCTCAAAAACCTGAATAGATAAAACCATGTAGTAAACGGGATTAGCTTACTAACATAATTGTCCAAAACTTTCCAAATTTAAGCGATTTTCTATCTATCGTGGTTTCCAAGATCCCCATACATTCCCCACCAATTTGGGACACACTGTATAATTGAAATGGAATGTTCGCAATACTTGATAACGTTTGTTATAGGAGCATAACGGATTTTTTTAAAGTTAGGGCAAATTTGGAAAAAAAAAGTTTTCGTATGGATATATTATTACTTTTACCAATGTTAATATCCACTATCCAAATCATTCCATACAAACCCAGGGACATTTGGCGTTACGTCGCAATTCAAGGATAATTTAATGACGTTTATTTTGTATTTTCATAAATATTCTAAACTGTCTTTCAAAAGTCCCGGGAGAACCTCATATTTTGCAACACTAGCGAAATTAATGCATAATAGTTTTGGGATATGTTCAATTCGACGAAAATATTGATACTGTAGAAATAATAGATTGTTGCTCTTGACATATCTAATGCTTTTGATCGGGTCTCGCATAATGGGCTTCTAACAAACTTTCTTCCTACGCCCTTACACCTAAGCTTTGTTCTTGGCTCTCCAGTTTCCTTTCTAATCGACGTATATCAGTTGTTGTAGATGGTAATTCTTCCAGCTTCTACCAAATTAACTGGGGTTCCCAGGGATCAGTACTGGCACCAACTTAGACCGAGCGCTCGCGGCAGAAAAAAGAGACCGATTTTTTACAGGCTGCCTTTGATACGGATGATAATTATAGCCACAAGCTATAGATAGATGCACCTATTAAGTTCCGCAAAGTGTTACTTCATATATGAACATTAACTTTAATTAGCAAAAAAAAGCTTCTTAAACCAACTTTTTACAGTCTGCCAATTGTTGAAGCATAAGGCTAGATTGCCAAATCCACAAAAAAGTTGTAGGCAGACGGTTTTCTCCAGTACAAGAATAAAGCATACTAATAATGCTAGTTCGCAAAAAAATCGTGTAACTAAAAACACTTTTTTACAGTCTGCCAAGCACAATTTAGACTAATGTGTGCATGAGATTGACGAATTTTCACAAGGCAGACTGTTTCTCGATATTTAAAAATTGATGCATAAAAGTTAATTAACAAATTTTTCACAGTATTTCAGAACAATTTTTTACAGTTTGCCTATTGAATAAATAACAACTTTTACAATAAATATATCATATTAAATTATTAGCATACTAATTCACGAAGTTTTAAGTGTAGGCAGACGGAGTTAAACTTGTAAAAAAAACTTATAATGGTTAACAATTTTTTACAGTCTGCCATTGTTTTCAAACAATATTTAGGTAATAAATAAACAAACTATTGAATTGCAGACGCATTGTAAAGGTAGTTTAAAAATGGTTATTTATTAACGTAAGTTGAACATAATAATTTATTTATTTAAAAATCCGTACATAAAAATGTATTTTTTAAACGTTTGTCACATAAAACCAAACGCTCCTGATTGGTCGATGTTTATAATCGAAGTACTTTGTTCCTATTGCCAACTATTTGTAAAGCTTTTAGAAACCTGTTTGTTACGATTTCTTATATTTTCCTTTTTTTTTGATTTTTTGAAATTTTAAAATTCTTTAAATTTTAAACTATTTTGTAGAAAGAAATGATTTAGGTTATTTTTTCTTTTTTTTTTTATAATTTAATAAATTTGAGGAATATTTGCAGAATTTAAATATATATTTGTATGTTAAATTTATAATTTATTTTATTATTATTAAAAACAAGTTGAATTTTCAGTTTTTGAAATTATGTTAATTATACACAAAAATTAATTTTTAATTTTAAAATTAATTTTGAAAAATATTGATGTTAAGAAATAAACTTCCAGAATCCCAATTACGTAATGTGCGTGAATTGTAATTACTCAGAAAACCTCAGTTTTTTATTCTAAAACTATTATGCGTAAATTTTAATTACACAGAAAAAGCTGGGATTGACCGGGGTCAAGTGGTGTTAGGACGCCATGGTCAGGTGATGAAAGATTGACCGGGGTCAGGAAGGGTTATGTGCATCATGATGCATGCAAAGAACATCGTAGTGCACCTAACTTTACCTGACCCCATCAATCTTACGTTACCAGCCTACCGCGCGATTCTATAATATTCAAAGTTTCAATTAACGCTAGATGTACCATCATAAATCGTCTGCCATTCAATAGTTTGTTTATTTACTAATTAAACATTGTTGGGATACAATGGCCGACTGTAAAAAATAGTTAAAAGTCTTACTTTTATTTTGCAAATTAAAAATAGTTTTGCAGTTATATGTATACATCGTATTAGGCTGCCATTTGTTTTATTCAATATTGTGAACTGTTAGGTTTATATTTAAATAACTTTTACACTGTAAAAATTGTTCTGAAATACTGTAAAAAATTTGTTAAATAACTTTTATGTATCAATTTTTAAAAATCGGGAAACAGTCTGCCTTGTGAAAATTCGTCAATCTCATGCACATATTAGTCTAAATTGTGCTTGGCAGACTGTAAAAAAGTGTTTTTAGTTACACGATTTTTTTGCGAACTAGCATTAGTATGCTTTATTCTTGTACTGGAGAAAACCGTCTGCCTGCAACTTTTTTGTGGATTTGGCAATCTAGCCTTATGCTTCAACAATTGGCAGACTGTAAAAAGTTGATTTAAGAAGCTTCTTTTTTTTTGCTAATTAAAGTTAATGTTTATATATGAAGTAACACGTTGCGGAACTTTAATAGGTGCATCTATCTATAGCTTGTGGCTATAAATATCACCCGTATCAAAGGCAGCCTGTAAAAAATCGGTCTTTTTTCTGCCGCGAGCGCTCGGTCTAACTCTGTTTCTTCTTTACATCAATGATCTTCTTTATTTTACAATTAATTTCTTCATAGTTTTGCTGACGATAGTACCCTGCACTCTAATATTCTGTTTCTTAAGCCACTTTCTAAGTCCGATTTAGAAAACAAGCGCAGGTTAATGCAGATATTTCTTTTACGAGACCTTAAACCAATCCAAGATAGAGCGCCAAAAATCTTGACCAGTTTAACGTCCCCAAAACTCAGCCATGTTCGCTGTCGCGAAAAAGGTCTACCAATTCTCAACCGTCACATATGAGAGGTCAAGTTCTGCACGACAAAGAATCATTTAATGCTATTGATGTAACTTTTGAGAATAACCTTAACTAGCACAAACACATTACATCCATAGCCTCAGCAGCTTTAAAAACTTGGATTTTTTTCGAGTCAGATAGTATTTCTTTTTTTCTAATCTGTATACTCTGTATGTATCCTAGATTAAGCCCTCTTTAGAATTTTGTTCTCATTTCTGAGGAATGGCGTTCATCTTATTAATGATCCCACACTTACAGAAAGACTTCGCTTGCCTACCGAAGGGTTGTATTTGTTGCTCTTTTATAGGTGTTATCACGGCTTCTGCTCCGAAGAGTTGGCCAGTATAATTTCTCCTCTGACAGCTCCTAACAGAGCAACACGTAGTGCACCCTTTTACATGCACGCCTTACTTCTTCTATTGAGTTACTTTTTATGTAAGTTTATACGCAAAAAACTTGTTGTTAAACTAAATAACCTATGAGGATTGAAACTAAACATTAAATTATGTGTCAAAACCCAATGATAACCTATTAGAAAAATGACGTTTTGCGAAGATCAATTTTATTTTACTTTTGTGACGGGCGCCTATTTGATTAATAATATGTTGATTAAAATCTCAAACACCACAAAAGATAATGATATAGAAAAAAACGTACTGACTTATCTCATATAGAATTTATTTTAATATCAAAATAGATAGTCTATTCTGGGAAACCCTGTATAACTATAACTAATCAGAGTACATTGTAACTATACAATAAAATACTTTTTTAAATTGTTATCTAAATACTTTATTTACTAGCACTTTTATGAAAAAGGGGTCATGTTAATAATATCACAGATTTATGTACCTAAAACTAAACTTTTACAAACTGTTGGAATCAAAACTATATCGGAAGTCCAAAAAATACAAACTTAACATATATGATAAATGATCATATTCCAAAAAAAAATTACTAGCTAGTCTATCTGGTCAAGATGCGTCTTAAAAAGTTTTTCCTTGTAATAACTTCCAAAAGCTTCTTCTTTGCGTTATGACATTTTAAAACTTCATTTCTGATGTTCTTTTTGATGGCCTTTTTCCATTCTTGTACCTTATTGTCCTCATTCGCTAGATTATTTTTCGTTTGGGTGCAGACGATATCTAGGGGCGGTGTCGTTCTGCTGTCAGGTATAACAATGCTATATGGTGTTGCTTTGTTGCATGTGTGGGTTCCCTGTTCCTTGTAATGTTGTGGTTTGCTAGAAATTAACATTGCAATACATCCCTCGCGACGGCAGCGGAAAACTCTTTCCCCGGTTGGTCTATAATACAAATGGCGGTAACTTTGCTCGTTGTATTCAACAGTTTCCATGTTGCAAACTTGCTTGGACTTGTAACCTTCATTTTCAGATGTATTGTCCTTAGGTTTTTCTTTTAAACCATTGATCTTATTTACTGAAATATCTTTGGGTTCAGAACAGATGGTATATTTGTGCAGTGTCGTCTTGGTATCAGGTATAACAATGCTATATGGTGTGGTCTTGGAGCATGTATGGGTTCCTTGTTCCTTATAGAGACGTGGTTTGCTGGAAACCAACATTGCAATACATCCCTCGCGGCGGCAGCGAAAAACTCTTTCCCCTGTTGGTCTATAGTACAAATGGCGGTAACTAAATTTCTTGTACTCAACAGTTTCCATCCTGCAAACTTTCTTGAAAACGTTATTTAAACTATCACACTATAATACCAAAATTATAAATGATAAATTTTATTAGAAACTTTGGTTTATATAGTTCTCAGGTCAATTATTAATGGTCACACTTCATTAATTATTAACCCTCCCATAAATTTTATTACCTCCTTTTAACAAAGGATGGGTTAAAACTATTTTTAGAGAAAAGGTATGATACCTAAAGGACAAATAAATACGGGAATAGCCGGATTGCGGACCAAAAGGCAGGTATAAACTTTTCCAGTTATGTATAATTTGATTAAGCTATGGCAGAATTGCGGTCTAATCGGAAAAGTTTACTGTTCCTACTTTTAGTGATTTGAAGTTATTAACAAAATTTAAATAATTTTTAATATGATATTTACCACGTCTAAAATATTATTGGAAAAATAAAAAGCCGCTTTAACCAGAACTAACCATGACCGACCAAATGGGGTTTTAATTTGTCTAAATTATCCCTACTAAGTTATTACACAATTTAATAATTTTAATATGGTATTTATGCTCTAAATATAAATGGGAAAAAAGCCGCTTTAACTTAAGTTATAACCGACATTATTAACACAATTTAATTTTTATGTAAACTAAAAACTTAAGTTAAATGTTATTTTGTTAACTAAAACTTAAATATTTTGACAAATGAAACTAGAACGGGCTTTTGAATTTGTTTAAATATTTTTTATTATGGTATTTATTACGGTCCCGCAATAATTCCATCCTATTTGGGTCAAACCAGGTAATCATTTATTACCTGAAATTTTATTACAGGCTAACCCTTATTTTTGGTCCGTAATCCGGCTGTTATTTTTACCTACCTGATGATTTGGTCGGCAATCGGCCTGTTTCCGAGAAAAGGTAAAATACTTAAAGGGCTAATAAATACAAACAATATTTTCTTACCTGATTCTGAGAAAAACCCTTATAATAAGGGTTCATATTTTATTACATGTAAAATTTCTTATACTTGTGCACCTAACCCTATTTAGTGACACAGAAAATACGTACTCGTAACACTGAAAAATTTAATTTTTATCATTATGACGTAAAAAATATCCCCATCTACTTGGATACACATGTTTAGCCTTTTTACAATATTGTCTTTCACGTTCCTTAGCATAAAGGGTATTATTGTCCTGCAGGCATCCCTTATCCTATTTTCCGTGTCTTCTGGTGTTGTAGGGAATTCATATAAACACGATCTTTAATGAATCCCCACAAAAAGAAATCTAAAGGTGTTTAGTCACAGGATCGAGGGGCCACCCAATGAATCCATCCCTACCGATCCATTTTTGTGGTAATGATTGTTTAAAAATTTCCGAACTTTCCGATGATAATGAGCAGGAGCTTCATTTTGTTGAATCCACATTGATTCTCTTTCAATGTTATCAACTTCTTCAAGAAGCTCTGGAAATTTATTTTGCAGAAAGTTTAAATATCTAGGCCCTTTAAGTGGTTCGCGGAAAAAATAAGGACCAATAACTTGAAGATTTTTATTTCATCCATACAATTAAATTATATTAACTCCATTACATTTTTGGTTTTATCAAAAACTTTTCTACTAGTCTTTGTGATCTGTTCAGGATAAAAAATTACTCAATTATCTTTTAACAATATTGCATGTTACCTTTCAAAGGATTCAAATTGGAAGTAGAGATGTACCTTGATTCAAATAATTTATTTTTTGGTATATTTTTTTATAAACTTTATTGCTTTAAAATTATGCCTATTTTAATATTTTTTAAAGTAATTTATTTTGATTTGGAAAATAATGATAACAAAGTGCATCAAATCATGATTTTTTTGATTTCAATAAAAATTTAATAATTGGCTTTTTTCAAATTAATATAAATTACTGAATTTAATAAAATAAAACACAAATTTGATATACAACGTGTTAACTATGTTTCGCTAAGACTGTAACGTCTTCAGACTATTAATTTAAACTTATATTAAGAAATGCACAAAAAAATTCATTTGGATAATGTAGTTCCTATAAATGGTGAAAGCATATTTAGAATTTTTAGTTTTTCTATAATCACTGTTTTTTACAATTATTCCCTAAAGAGGTTCAAGAATGGGAAGATATTAATAGTACCATATACTGTGTGTTTTTAATTTTAATAATTTCCAAGGATTATAAAGGAGTTAGGTTTTTTAAATCTTTAATAGCCAAATGTAGGATTTCGTTATTGTCATCAAAGGTGCGGCTATGTTTTATCAAATATAAAGCAAAAGTAGATAATATGGGATCAAAATTTGAGGTGACCTTCACCCACCCACCAACCGTATAAAAACTATTTTTTATTAAATGTAATATGTAAGTAAAAGAATTGCCAATAGGTTGCCTAAAAATATTGTTTAAGGCTATGATTAATTAAACAAAAAAAATGCTACTGATAAACTTGTAAATGTAGACATTGACGTTATATTCTATTTGACCAATAGCGTTGTGTTTCGACTACTTTGAATTTCCCACTTATTTGATGCATTTTTTAATCATTATTTTTTAATCAAAAGAAATTACATAAAAAATGTTATTTTAGGCATAATTTTAAAGCAATAAAGTTTATTAAAAAAATATATTTAACCCTTATTTGAATCACAGGTAAAGATTTGTAATTTATTGTTTATTTAGGTAAGTATAATCTTAAAATTACATTAAGAAATTAAATATATGCAAAGTTTTAATAAATTTAAAGGTATATTATCTATACATAATTACATTTTTAATCTAAATATCTAGATCTAATTCTGTTTCACTATTAAAGTCATCATTGAGATTAATTACAATATGATTTATGTTGTTTTGTATAGAAATGTAAGAGTTCTCAATTTTATAATGTGCTGTACTGAATTTTTCCAGCTCTCAACTGGTATGTTAGTAATTACATTTTTACATTCCCTATTAACACAACTTTGGTAATACCTTTTAAAAAGTAACCGTAACAATATTGTTTGGAGATAATTAAGTATCTTTTTATCCTGGAACAGATCACAAAGGCTCAAATCTGAATTCATTTCCCAAAAAAATAGTCACGTTTTTTAAAAAAAGTTTTCTGTTTTTAAATTTTTCTATGTGGGAATAAAAGTTCTTGGGATGAAACCAAAAATGTATAAAAAGGTTAACTATTGTTTTAAATTGTATTGCGTGGGAATTAAAAAAATTCGAGTTATTTGTCCTTATTTTTTTCCGCGGGAAAAAAAAAAGACTAGAATTTTAACCTTTTTTAAAATGAATTACCATAGCTTCTTGAAGAAATTGATGACATTGAAAGAGAACAACAAAGACAGAGCTCCTGCTCATTACCATCGGGGAAGTTCTGGAATTTTTACACAATCGTTACCCACAAAAATGGATCGGAGGGGTGGATTTGTGGCACAACAAGAAAGAAATGGAAAATAGGGTAAGGGATGCCTGCAGGACAATAACACCTTTTATGCTAAAGGGAAATAAAAAAAATATTGTAAAAAGGCTAAACATTTTATCCGTAGACGAGCATATTTTTGAAATTAATTCTCTATGAAATGAAAAAAAATAAAAAGTAGCCTAAAACGTTTGTTTTGTACTGCGACCGTCTTTGTATTTGTAATGTGCCTTTCCCACACGTTGTCCGGTAAAATTAATCCATATATTTAAAGGAAAGACGACCGCCAGTAAAAATAAAAATTTTTTTTAAAATTTACTTTTTTAAAAATTTTTCCCTTTTTGAAAGGGAAAATTTAAATTTTAAAATTAATTTAATTAAACCAAAGATAATACTACTAAAAAAAATAATTTTTCATTTAAATTTGGGGTTTTTGAATAGTTGAAATAATTTCAATTTCCGTAAATTTCGAAAAAATTTAAATTAACTCGCCCCCGGAAAACCAAACCCGGAAAATTCCTGTCGTCGTTGTACCTTTAATTTCCGGAAACACGAATAAAGGAAAAGGCCCGGGTAAACATTGATTTTTACCGTTCAAACCCCGCCAATATAAACCTGCAACCCCAAAATGTTTAATTTCGTTTTAAAAAAACCGGAAAATCTCTGAAAAAGGGAAGGCTCAATTCCGCCCAAATCCATTTGGGGAAAACAAAAAAATTTGCCCTTTTTAATGGTTCCCAAAATTTTATCCGTAGAGTATTAAATTTTCTAAAACCAAAATTTACCAAGCCCTGAACAAAAACCCACCCTTTTTTAAAGCAACCCCCCATTTTCGAAACCGTTTACAATGGGACAATTTAAAAAAAAAAGGGCCTTTAAAAGAAAATCATAAATGAAGTTTTAAAATGTCATAACGCAAAGAAGCTCTTGGAAGTTATCACAAGGAGAAACTTTTTAAAACGCATCTGGACCAGATAGTTGGTTTTTTTTTTGTAAATATGATCATTTAGCATATATGTTAGGTTTTTAGTTTTAGGACTTCGGATATTGTCTTGATTCCTACAGTTTATGAAGGTTTAGTTTATAGTACATAAATCTGTGATATTGTTAATATGACCCCTTTTTTATAAAAGTGTTAGTAAATATAGTATTTAGGTATCAATCGTAAAGTTGCGATGTACTTTTATTAGTTGTAATTGTATAAAAGAATTTGTAATTGTATAAAAGAAATATATTATTCAGAAAGATCATATCTTTTTACTACTTAATGAGCACTTTCCGAATCCTATTAGGGACCAAGATCGTATAAATATTATATTTTTCTTTAAAAGTTATAAGTTTACAAGTATTATAAATTAATAAACCAAATATTTTAAACAAAACAAGTGTCCTAAAAGTGAGATTCAAAACCTGGAGTTGCTCCTCTATAATGTCAAATCTTATTTTTTTTATTCCTTACAACACTATCTTTTTTTAGTTTCATAAAGAAAACGTTAATAGTAAAACAGGGAAGTATGTCACCCACGCACCTATACGTATAGAGATAATTATATTTATAAAGAGATTTTTTCCAAATTAATCCACAATATTTCTGCCACTATCTATTATTGATACTTAAGTGCAATAAATTCTCTATTATTTCTCCCGCCGTTAGAACAGTAAAAAATTAAATTTTAATGTTACTACATAGCGCCCAATTTGATGGTAATATTTGCAATGTGCCAAGTCTACACTTTTAGGGCTAAAGTAGCCGACACTACATAATCTAGATAATGAATTAAGCGTCAAAGATTTTAGAAGGAACCCGAGCCACGAAATGTAATTTAAGCCTCATTTTGAAGTGTCGTTACTCTTAAAAAAATAGTTTTTTGTAAATATTCTACAAATTTAAATATGTTTTTTCTGAGATCAACATAAAATTACCCTTAAATGGAATATTTTTTCAAACTGTATTTCAAAACTTGCGATGCTAGATCTTCGTAAGTTTTTTCTTAAATAACCACAAGTACCATTTAATAATTTTTCTGCTTGCGGAATAAAAAAATGTATTAAAATTTTATATTTATTTTTGTAAGACACCCTGAATAGTTATAATAAAATGTCTAATTTAAACCTCCTTTAGGGTTATCTCAAGAATAACAATAAAAAATTATGAAGATCGAGTGCAAGTAAAATATATGCCCGTTTTTGGTACCACACTCTTTGGTTAGGAAAAAAATGCTTCATTTAAATGTTGTTTCTCTTACTTTAAAAAACAACATATTTTGTTTAAAATATTGTAAGTGTGTTTCTTTATTTCAAGATTTTAATATACAGATGTTTAAAAAATTATTTTTCTTTACTTCCGAAAATTAATGTAATTTTAATTACAAAAAATTACAAAAAACTCCGAAAGATATGAACAAAGAAGAAAACAAATACATAGTTATGCCTTATATTGATGGTCTTTCACAAAAAATAAAACACATTCTCTCCAAGTATAACGTGGTTGTTTGTCATAAAGCACATAATTTAGTAAACTCGTTATTTACACCTTTAAAAAGTCCAATACCAAAGAAAAAAAAGTCAAACCTAATTTACTCCATTCCATGCCTAAATTGCCCTAAAAAATATATTGGAATGACGACACAATGCTTAGAAAATAGACTAAACGGACACAAATATACCAAAAATGCTTCAACTGCCCTACATAAACACGAATCTCAAACAAAGCATGAATTTAATTTTAAAGAAACTAAAATACTGTTACAAGATTGTAATTACAAAAAACTAACAATCAAAGAAATGATCGAAATAAAAAAAGAAAAAGAAGCTGTCAACGACAAAAAAGATATTAACAATCTTAGTCAAATCTATTTTAACTTAATAAATCCATAAATGTTTTACAATCAAATATTAATACACTTATCACACTGTATAAAAAATATTTATAACAGCGACCACTTCCCTGTATACAGCATATCGAAAAACAAATATGCAAATAGCAAGCCTTTATCTCTTTTTGGTTCCTTTATTTAAAAAAAATATCAATAAAATAAATTTAAAAAAAATCAAACGGACATAGATTTAGAATTCTTTTAGTTATAAAAATGTATCAGAACTCCAAGGTAGGCTTCCTGTTTAAATTAATTTTATTATGTACCTGATTTTGTGTTAAGTTAGAACTTTTTAAATGTTGATTTTAAAATTGTAATTCGTTTCATGATTTACACTAATCTTTTAATACTGTAAAAATACGCTTGAAAAAGCACAATAAATAATGTGGAAATTGCAATAAACTTCACCATTTGCTTTATTAACCTATTCCTAATAATAAAAATAAAATTTATTAATAATGTTAAAGAAAAATAAATATTATTATATATATATATAATATATATATATATATATATATATATATATATATATATATATATATATATATATATATATATATATATATATATATATATATATATATATATATATATATATATATATATATATATATATATATATATATATATATATATATATCATATATATATATATATATATATATATATATATATATATATATATATATATATATATAATAAACGTTTTTAGCGTAACGCTAATAATAGCAATTTTAAATATTGCGCAAACGCTTTCTATTAGGCTTGATTGCAGTTAATAATTATGTCAATTCAATGCAGTAATTATTGGTTATTTGAATTAAAAAATAATAGAAATGAACTATTGCACCATTTCAGTTAATAACAGAGATCCTATGTAAATAAAACTTATTTCAAAGTAAGTGGCGATATAGTATGGAATTTAAGAAATTTTCATAATGAAAAACCTAAACATGGTAGGACGTAGGTTGTGCTTTTATGTTTTCTTGAATATTTTAATTGTGCTCTCTCTCTGATAATGAGCATTAATATAATGATGTAAATTACTTGTAAATTACTAAAATCAAAAATCCAACCAATTTTTTTCAGGTAATTTTTTTAAACAATAATTATTAAAAAAGGACCTTTGTTCGTTTTTTTTTAATATATCAAAAAGTACTGGCTTTATTACTTTACTCATAAAAGACCGTTTTTAGAGAATTCAAAAATCTACAAAATGGTTTTTGAATAACCCCCATCCGACCATTTTTCACTGAGAAAAGCCGGAAAAACGCTTAAACCAGACCTTTTTTTTTTAATTCGTATCTCCGTTAATTTTCAATATTAAAAGCTGATTTTTTGGGAACTGATAGTCAATAACATTTACTTTCAGTTGCCGAAAGGTGAAAATTGTCGCATTAATAGTTTTTATTCAATCGCACTATAAACAAATTAGGCCCTTATCTTGCAAGTGCCGTGAATATTAGGAAAATGGTCCGATTTGAATTTATAAAACGGCTTTTTAAAGTTGAAATTAAAAGCTACAAATTGTTTATTTCACATGTTTATATAAGTTTGGAGATCATTGTTAAAAATGCTTGTGAATCTAGCGCGTCGAGCGAAAATTCGCTACAGAGACGTACTGAGTCTCCCGTGGAGGGGCACCCAGCAGCGAAGGAAAAGCGAGAGACGGGCTGCGTGCATCGTCTCGAACGCGAATTTTCGCTCGACGCGCTAGGTTCACAAGCATTTTTAACAATGTTCTCCAAACTTTTATGAAAATGTGAGATAAACAATTTGTAGCTTTTAATCTCAACTTTTAAAAGCCGTTTTAAAAATTCAAATCGGGCCATTTGCCTAATATTCACGGCACTTGCAAGATAAGGGCCTTATTTGTTTATAGTGCGATTGAAGAAAAACTATTAATGCGATAGTTTTCGTCTTTCGGCAGCTTAAAGTATATGTTAATGACTATCATTTCCCAAAAAATCAGCCCTTAATATTAAAAATTAACGGAGATACGAATTTTTGAAAAAATGTCTGTTTTAAGCTTTTCTCGGTGAAAAATGGTCGGATCGGGATTTTTCAAATACCATTTTGTAGGTTTTTGAATTCTCTATAAACGGGTTTTTATAGGTAAAGTGATATAGCCAGTAGTTTTTGTTATATTGAAAAAAAAAACAAAAAAAAAGGCTTTTTTTAAATAATTATTGTTTAAAAGAATTACCTGAAAAAAGAATTGGTTGGATTTTTGATGAACAAGAATTACAAAACAAAAACTATAATAATTGGACTACTAATGGAATAATATATTCAGGGTGACCCGAACACGTCTAAGAATAGAGACTTTATTTTATTTAAAAGTCAAGTAATGATAGAGAATTATGTGTCGAAATCCAAGGCCTAAGTCCTGCCTGGATTGACTTTAGTTACGAAAAAAGAAGTTTATATTAAAAAGCCAAATACCATAAATTAACTTTAAAAAAGTTGTAAAATGTGAGGATATTGCATATATTTCGTGTTCCCAATGATGTTTATCGGAATGTATTCAATTCATCGAATTTTATCTTTATACTTTAAAATAAACACATATGTGATTAGGACAGGATAATGACGAAATATAGTAGTATAGTTTTAACCATGAACTTATTACATAAAATCCACTTCCTACAATAAGTCAACAAACCTATAGCAATTTTACATTTTAGGAAATAGGTAGATGAATATTTGTGTTTCAGATCAGCACCCACTGAAATGTTAAACGTGGGTGAATTTAAAAAATAATAATCTCCAAAACAACATATTAATCATTATGTCGATATCATTTTTATTCAATTTAAAAATCAATGATTCTTCATTACCCAACGTGATTTTTAGACTTTTTTTAAATTTTATTCATTGAATTTTCTTTTTTTTTCTGTATTGCGATAAAATTTAAGACTAAGTACCAACGTACCGTGGGTGTCTTAAGCAGATTTTTATTACAGGGGATCTATTCTCCAATCTCGAATTGGCACTGTGCGCGATGAAAACGACATCTGACGGCTGCGTAAAATCATACTGGAAAGCCGTTGGAAGATGTATAGTCCAGGGAAGTTAGGAAAAATAGCGGAAATATTTTTAGCCAGCAGATATCGAGATGGGGTTTTCTGCATTGTGTTCAGGAAGGTCCCAGAAAACGACTCTAGGAAGTCTGGTTCATGCATTTTTGAAAAATGCCCTCTGGGCTGGAAAATGCATTTTCCAATTGCATCATTACTTGCACCATTATAGGAACGACTGCAAACTCGGAAAAATCGCTCGGAAATCGTTACTCGGGGGGTTTTCGGGGCTGCCGAACTCGATTCTGACATTAGAATTACCCGGGGGTGCTCGAAGGTGGCTCTGTGAGGGAATTGGGGGAGAAATTGCAGCTTTTCTAAAAACCGCTCCAAACTCGTTACTCGGGGGTTTTCGGGGATGTCGAACTCGATCCTGGCATTAGAATTACCCGAGGGTGCTCGGGGGTTCCTCTGTGGGTTTGTCTGGGGGTCATTCTAGGGCAGAAATTGCATAGTCCATGAAAATCGTTACTCGGTGGTTTTCGGGAATGTCGAATTCAATTCTGGCATTAGACTTCCCCGGGAGCGCTCGGGGGTGGTTCTGTGGGAAATGGTAAAGGAGGAATTAAATTAAATTATGAAAATAATACTATACTCAAATAACAAATAGGAGTTTTTATTAATCTTAAATTATTCATTATAATTTAATTAATTTTATGTTTAAACTCTTCTTCCTCTTCTTCCGGTTCTTCATCTTCTTTCCCTTCTTCATTTTCTTCCCCTTCTTTATCTTCTTCCTCGTCACAATTCTCGGCCCCACTGGAAACCCCTTTTTGATTTAAGCAATTGCCATCGCAATGCTTGCATGCAAGTGAGCACTCCAACCCACTTCGGCGGCACCCGCACCTCGTTCCACAGTCGGTTTGACAAGAACAAGAAATTTTCCTCACAGAGCCACCCCCGACAACCCCCGAGTAACGAGTTTGGAGCAATTTTCAGGCATTCTGCCATTTCTCCTCCGGACACCTCCACAGAGCCACCCCTGAGCACCCCCGGGTAATTATAATGTCAGAATTGAGTTCGGCAGCCCCAAAAACCCCCAGTAACGGCATTTTTCAAAAAATGCATGAACCAGACTTCCTAGAGTCGTTTTCTGGGACCTTCCTAAACACAATGCAGAAAACCCCATCTCGATATCTGCTGGCTAAAAAAATTTTCGCTATTCGGGCGATTTTGATCTAAATGCCCTGGACTAGTAAGATTATTTATAAAATGTATTTATTTTTAGTAAATAAATATGGTAGGACATCCTGGTCAGCACTATAAATTACTATTGGATAACATTACAAATATCAGAATAACTTTTGGTTAAATCTCCTAGGAGAAAATCGGCGGAATTTTAGGAATGTTTATGCAATTTTAAGGTTATGTCAGTGGGGCGTCATAACTTAAAAACTAGCGGGCTTCGACAAAAATCGGCCCGATAAGTAAAAAATCACATGACAAACTTACGAGTCTAGGCCTTTTCCAATATACTTTACTTACTAATTAATTACTAATATATACTTTATGTACTTGAAGGCTTTTTAGCCATTTTCTCCATCCACAATTAAAAAGACTACATAGAAACTAAAATCAGTGCAGACACTCCTTGATTATTTTAGTCTATTAAAAAACTTCAGGAAAAGACAGGAACAAACGGTACACGGCAAGAAACGAGTAAGTTTTTTTTCTTGCTACAAAATTCGCGACTCAAATTTGAAAATTGTTTGGCTAAGCCCGAAACCCAAAGTCGTTCGGCTAAGCTAGAAATTTGAATTCAACAGCTTTTGTCTGCGTGCATTTATCTATTTTTTCTTTTTTCTAATTTCCAACTAGCAGTTGGAAATATATAAAATTTGCAGTTACTATTTCTGACTCTGACAGTATTCTTACTTTTAACTACAAACAATGCCTCATTTTAAATATTTTTATCTAATTGTTTACATTTAACGGAAATTTGACCACAGCGAGCGCTGCAATCAATTTAGCTGTCCCCACCATACACTCCGCTCCCTGACAATTATGGAGGTTAGAGAGATAAGAAGCACCCTGCCTTATGGCTAATAGGAGGCGCTGGTGTAGCCAAGTAAACCAATGAGAACTAATAACCTTGACCGCAATATATAAAGTTTAAAACAACGGTTTTTGGGAACACTAGCGCCATTTTAATTAAGTGCAATTTGAGGTCCATTTTTGTAACGCAGAGATGGTGATCCTTACCTTTACAATTCATACTGCCTATACAGAGTGTCGCATATAATATCATTATAATGTGCGCATCGAAAATTTGGATTCTCGAATGTTATTTTAAAGATTTTCTATTTGACATTTTTGCGAGTGTTTAGACACCCTGTATACCTAAATCCACAGGAAAAAAGTTACAGGACAAAATTTGAAAAAAACATCAGAAATTAGAAAAAAAGATGAGAGTAGCCAACTTTGAAAATTCATATCTTGATTACTCCAAATCCCAAAGACTTTTACCGAAAACCTTTTTAAAGAATATGATACCAGCTTTTTTTCCTATGAAGCAGTACCAATACCTAAATACACGTGAAAAAAAGTATGGGGCAAAATTTAAAAAATAAAAAAATCCTTTTTTTCTGTATGTTTTTGCTTTTTTTTTGAATATATTTTGGTAAAAAAAATTGGGCTTTAGAAGTGAATATTTTAAAAAGAAAATTTAATTTTGAACAACTTTTCTGTTGTTGACAAATTTACCAATATTTTAAAACGGTACGCTTTTAGGGCCAATTAAACTATAAAACAATAAAAGCCATTTAACGTTGTAGTTCCTTTCTAAAGCATACAGTCAATAGCCTACTGGGCATAAAACAGTTTTCAGTTTTATAAAAAAGAATCTTGACTAAACGAGCTACCAAATTTTAATATCGTAATAAAACAATTGCTTCCCATAATATTATTTTTAAAATAGTACATTACTTAAAATGTGAAAAATAACCATTTTTTTTATTTCAGATAATGGAAACACGGATCTTCTTCCTTACAGTAATCTTCCTATCTAGCCTAGATACAATACAAGGTCATGGTCGACTTATAGAGCCTCCTTCTAGAGCATCAGCGTGGAGATATGGATTTGACACCCCACACAACTACAATGACCATGAGCTATATTGTGGAGGATTCACCAGACAGTGGGTGAAAAATGAGGGAAAATGTGGAGTGTGTGGAGATGCTTGGGATTCAAAGTAAGTACGGAAAATGATCCTAATTTAAATTCCACACTAGAATTCTGGTATAAGTTTTAATAAAATTCCTAAAAGTTCTATTCCGTTCTTTGTGAATATATCCAAAATTTAACCTTACCAGTGCGTTTTGACAAACTTCCAGAATATTTTTACTTCCACCCCCGAACTTTACCAAACATCAGAAACTGCTCCCCTTGGTCGCTCAGATCATGGTTTGGTCGCCGTTTCATGCTTTATACATTCTTATACGTCTGGCACTACAACTCGGCCGACTGGGAAGGTCTGAGAGATTTCCTTGCCACCTACCCTTGGGACTTGCATTTCTACTCACGATCCTTCCGAAATATGTAAACAAATTACCGAAACAATTCAACTAGGCAACTATACTCCCCATACCAAAAAGAAACCCATAACACCCAAATCACAAACCGTGGTTTTCTTAATCCTGTGACAAAGCCAGACTTTAAAAAAATCAAGTCCACAAAAAGCTCTTCAAAACCCTAGTTCCGGAAATCGGGATAAAGTTAAACCAAGTTTTGCAGAACAGAGCCATTTAAGCTTGTCGACGTTACTTTTAAGAAAAACCTCAACTGGCACAAAAACATTACATCCATAGCCTCAGCAGCTTCAAAAAAGCTTGGATTTCTCTTTCAAGCCAGAAAATATTTCTCTTATTCCAATCTGTATACTCTGTATACAGGGTTATCCAAATTAAGTGTCCACCATTGGTAACTTTGTTATTAGTGAAAATACAAAAATGTTTAAATTAGCAAACTAGTAGCATTTTTAACGCTGGTAAAAAGGAGAAATAGAAAAAACCAATTGAGAAACGTATTTTTGAGTTTTTCAATAAAATAACATTTTTTTAAATGGAAACCCCTGTATATTATATTGTTTTCTGTTAAAACATCAAATTTTAAACATAAAAGTTTATTATGACTTTTCCGCTAGAGTCAAAAATAAAGTCAAAATAACGATAAGTATTTTTAATTATTTGCAGTATTAAAATATTAAGATGGCTATGAAAACAACATGGCCTTCGCGATTTGACAGCATTAAGATAAGCGACAAATTGCTAAACTGGACATACTCGCAACTAGAAGGTTTTGGAAAACAATGATAAAATCAAATAATGTCAAACATCAGTGTGTTGCTTATAAACTTAAAGCTTATAAACAATACTTGTTTATAAGCTTTATTGTGTCAGTCATTAATTTAAAGAAAAATGTTCTCTCATGAAGAAAAGTGTGATGTGTTAGAATGTTATATAGTGTGCAGAAAATCCTCCTTGAGAGCAAGAGAATACTACAGTGAATTATATCCCGCCCGCATTCAACCATATGAACGATATTTTCTGAGACTTTATCGAAAATTTAGGGGCAACGAAAATGTTGTTGCTAAAACAAGGACAAAAAAGAATTCACAATAAGCGAGGCCACGGAAATTGCAGTTATTGGATATTTCGAAGCTTATCGTGAGAATTCAATAACAGATATTCTCAAGGACTCCAATTTCAGTTATGGTATTGTTCAAAGGATTTTAAAAAAGTACAAATTTATTCCGTATAAGTACCGACCAGTTCAAACGCTTTTGGCAAGGGATCCAGAGAGAAGACTTGTTTTTTGCCATTGGTATCTTAACTTCTGTCGCCAAAATAAAAATAACTTTCGCTACATTTTATGGACAGATGAATCAAATTTCTCAAATTCTGGAATGTTTAATAGAAAAAACCACCATTATTGGTCAAGAGAAAATCTTTTGTTAGTACATCCAAGAGGTCCACAAGTCCGTTTCAGTTTCAACGTTTGGTGCGGCATAATTGGTTCAAAAATTGTTGGTCCGTTCTTTCATGAGGGCACCCTAACTGGTGAAAGATATGTGGAATTTATGACAGAAATTCTGAATAATTTCTTAGACGAATTGGATCTTATAAGTAGACATCATCTGCATTTTCAGCAACATGGCGCACCTGCCCACAACTCCAGAGGTACTTATCATTTTCTAAGTACTACTTTTAATGATCAGTGGATAGGAACAAATGGCCCAATCCAGTGGCCTCCCAGATCACCAGATCTAACCCCACTTGATTACTTCTTGTGGGGTTACTTAAGGAACCAAATTTACAAGCGAAGGTACGATAACGTCGACGCTTTAAAGACTGCAGTTAGGGAAAAGATAACCAAGATAGATGGTAGGACCATACTTAACACAAAAATGTTTTGAAGAACAAGGTGGTGTTTTCGAGCATCTTCTTTAAAAAAAATGTTATTTTAGTTTGTAAGATTATGAGTTGATGTTGAAAATAAAGTTTGTCGATACAATTTAATTGTTTCAGATTGGGGGCCATAACTTCAACAATTTGTAACCTAGGAGAAAAGTCATTATAAACTTTTTTGTTTAGAATTTGATGTTTTAACAGAAAAAAATATAATATACAGGGGTTTCCATTAAAAAAATGTTATTTTACTGAAAAAATCAAAATAACGATTCTCAATTGTTTTTTTTATTTCTCATTTTTACCAGCGTTAAAAATGCTACTAGTTTGCTAATTTAAACAACTTTGTATTTTCACTAATAACAAAGTTACCAATGGTGGACACTTAATTTGGATAACCCTGTATATTCCAAATTAGACCCTCTTTAGAATATTGTTCTTATGTCTGGGAAATGAACAACAATCTAACAACAAAACCTAGAACAATTGGCATCCTGGACTCCATGTAAAGAAGAGCTGTTCATCTTATTATTGATCCCCTCTTGTGCGCTTTCTTCGTTCTTCATCCCTAGAGTATCCAGACTATGGAACCTGCTACCCACAGAAGTTTTTCCTCCTTAGTCTCAGAATATCTAAGTTCCGTGTGAACAAACTCCCTCTCACCACACTTAAGACACCCACGGTACGTTAGTACTTGGGCCCCGTCCTTCGTAGACTGTCCAAAGATAAAAAAATATTATATATTAAAACTAATTAAGTTTTAACATTATCATTGTGTTTGCAGCTTTAAAAAGACTTTATTAAATACATTTTAATAAGTTTTTATTAAGTTCTATTTTTTTTTAATTAGCAATATTTTTAAATTTGTGTTATTGACTTGTGTTTTTGAATATAAGTAGAACCTATTTTTTACACATCAAAATAATTTATGCCATTAACTAGACAACAAACAGCTAAAATGGAGGAACAAGTTAGGAAACTGAAAGAACAATTAAATAAACGGCGAAAAGGAGGTCAAAAGGCAACAGGAACAAGAAGGAATGCTAAAATATTTGCAGGATATGAAAATAAAAAAACAAAAAGAGAAACAAAAGGTGATGAAAAGGCTAAAAGACAAAAAGAAAAGCAATAACGAGGCCGGTTCAGACAATGATAAAAAATAAAAAATTTTTAGAAGTTCATAGAACTACAGCAGCCTAAATTACAACAAGTTCTAAAACCTGATACGTGAGGTACAGGGTAAATTAAATAAGATGCAGGATGGATTTAATATTCTCGAAATCAAGATACAGTACCGGCCATATTTTGACCCATTTTAATCGAGGAATAACTTTGGAAATCAAACTAAAGGTATCAAATGCGGTTTTTGCAGATGCACTTAAATTAATCATTTAAAGTTTGATGTCTCTACTTCACGATTATTATTGCGACATTTCCATTAGCGCTCAAAAACAAAGAATGGCCGATTTTCCATTATAGGACAAACTAATGTTATTTTAAATGGATACCATAGTGTATATGTTTTAAAATTTTCAAATTGGAATCTATTCCCCTTTAAAAAAATGTAAACAAGCTATTTGGTTTTTCTCAAAAACAACTGTAATTTATTTGAGCTTAGAAAAATTGACTAAATGTGCCAACAATATTATTTGGACAAATTTAAACTTTTATTCAAAATGTTACAAAAACAAAAGGTGCAGGTTTTTGGGTTTTTCCAAAAATAAATAGTTACAAAAGGCACTCTTTTAAAAATCTAGCTTGTTTAAATGTAAGAAAATGAGCTAACGGCTGAGCGACACGCAATTATTTAAATTGAAAAACTTATTAAAACTATTGACTAAAAATTCTTCAGGAATATTTTCAATGATCAATAAGATGTGTTAATTTCTAAATTTATACAGGAAGTGGAAATATAACAGCTCTCCTTTCACATAGCCCCACAGAAAAGGAGGTCTGGATCCAGTCAAATACATTGGTGAACGTGATTGCAGGAAATGGAAATCTTCCAATTCTGACTTTCCAAAAACTTTTCATCAGTGAAAAAAAACCAATGGTACGTGTTAGCATAATGTGGTGTAGACCAATCAATGTTGAAAAAGGTGAAATTAATAAAATTTTCTTTCGCCCAAATTTAGGCTATAAAAATATTTCGAGTATTAAACCAACGTAAGTTTTCAAGAGGTTCAGTTGGTTCATGAAAAAAAATGGCCCATAAATTTTTTGTTTGACATTTCACACCAGAGTTGTAACTTTTGGAAGGATCTCTAACGTGTTCCCTAAGAATTAGTAAATCGAATTTTATGTTAACCCAAAAGCATTAGCATTTACTTTTCCATTGAGGTGAAATGTGCTTTGTTTTGACATTATTAGTCTATCCAAAAATGTATATTGTTCCTTACTAAATTTTGAATTCTCTGGCAAAATTCCACCCTTTGTGGAAAATCAGTTTTTTTATTTCTTGTAACATTTGAATTTTGTATGGCTTTAATTTAAGTTCTTTTTCATGATTTCTTGTACAGGGTGTCCCATTTTGGTCGCTAATATAGGCTAAATCGGAATCTGTAAGAGTTATCGAAAATCTGACCAAGCACTCACGAGCTCTTTTTTTAGGAAAATAATAATGGCGGAAACAGATCACGGCTATCGCGATTTGTTTGAGAGCTACAGGGTAATTCTCGGATTTCGGCCATTTTGAAATAAGTCCGTATTTTCTTTATTATAGAAGATATTAAAAAACTAAAAGCAGGTTCCACAGGCACTTTTTATGAACAATTCAGTGGCGTACTCGGATTTTTTCTATTGTTTATAGTTTTTGAGAAAGGTAATACACTAGGTTTTTTTAAATGGGACACCCTATATTTTTAAATTAAAAAAATCTACGTTGAATTCTAAGCATTTTTCATATGAAACACTTTTTTCCTAGTCCTAACCGTTTTCGAGATTTTGAATTTTTAAATATATTTTAAAAAAAAAATTAATGGCTGGAGAGCCTGAACGGTTTATTTATGATGATGAGCTAAGTAGCTTCCACCTCGGGTTTTTGTATGGTATCCAACGTGGCGCTTTCTCTGTTTTGAATAACATTTTATATACCTAAGTAAAGTAAATTCCCTGGGAAATAAACAAATAGTATTATATATTACAATATTTAACATACAAAATACAATTAACAAAAAACGAAACAAACTAACTACGAAATTTCAATCAAAATATTACATTAAGTGTTCAAACGTTTGCCCATTATTGTTTATACAAAGATGGCATCTCCTGAGCACACTACGAGTCGTTGCATTCCGAATTTGGGTATTGGAAATACTCTGAATGGCTTGTTCGAAATTAATTTGCAGTTCATTTATATTGTTTACTCGGTTTAAATAGATTTTATCTTTTAATAAACCCCAAAAGAAGAAATCCAGTGGACAGTCAGGTGACCTGGCTGGCCACCTGACAGGTCCGTTATTAGCAATCCACTTGGCACCAAAATTAGTATTTAAGTGATCCAAATTTTGCCGCGTTATGGGTTTGGGGCCCCATCTTGCTGGAAATAGAGTTCTTGGCTTTCTCTTAAAGGAAGATTATTAAAATTAAAAAAGTTTCCAAAATATTTAAGTATATTGAGAATTTAAATTTTCGTGAAATATTTCATAAGCAAGAACTCTATCTCCTAGCAAAGCCACCCAAACATTAAACCCAAATCGTCCTTGACGACCCTTTGTACCTGTTGATGAGGGTTTTTTGGGCCCATTTGTTGGTTGTCCTGTTAAATATACCATCGCTGGTCACTCGTGATTCGTCAGTCCATATGATTTTACCGGGAAAAGCCTCATCGGCATTTAATTGTTGGATATACCATTCACAAAACTGGGTTCTTCTTTCCGCATCGCCTTCAATCAGAAGATGAGTCTTGCGTGACGTATAGCATTTATACTTGTGCTTTTTTAATATACGGCAAGATTTTTAGCGAGGAACTCCAATATTTGTTTCAATGATTCTGGTTGAAGTAGTTGGTCGGCACCGACGCAAGCCAATACGTTAATGCTAGTTACTTCGTTATTTTCCTTTCTGTAACTTTTTGCCCTCGGTTTTTTAAATGATCCGAAGTTTATCAAATTGTCTACAAGTCTCTTGAAAATTGTCGGAAATGGCTGTTGACGTTCTGGATACCGCTCATAGTATAAATCACAAGCGCTCTGGCTGTGCTTATTAGATTCAATATAGCATTCAATCATATTATACTTCTCAAAACTTGCATATTTATCCATATTAACGTTTTAAAGGCAAAATAAATTTAAACTGACAGCTAACGAAAAAAATACGTGTATGCATAAGATGACAACTAGGAGCCATGTAGTGTGGTCCATGCCTACTAAGGGAATCCTATCATATGTTTATCTTTTCGGATGTGAATGCTTATGAAAACCATTTGTATTAATAAATATTTGATATTTTTGAAACTGACAATTCTTAAAGCATTTCTAGTTAACCTGAAGCTGAGCAAGCTCATAAATAAACCGTTCAGGCTCTCCAGTCATTATTTTTTTAAATATATTTAAAAATTCAAAATCTCGAAAACGGTTAGGACTAGGAACAAAGTGTTTCATATGAAAAATGCTTAGAATTCAACGTAGATTTTTTAATTTAATAATATATAGGTGTCCCATTTAAAAAAACCCAGTTTATTACCTTTTCTCAAAAACTATAAACAATAGAAAAAAACCGAGTACGCCACTGAATTGTTCATAAAAAAGTGCCTGTAGAACCTGCTTTTAGTTTTTTTAATATCTTCTATAATAAAGAAAATACGGACTTATTTTAAAATGGCCGAAATCGAGAATTACCCTGTAGCTCTCAAACAAATCGCGATAGCCGTGATCTGTTTCCGCCATTATTATTTTCCTCAAAAAAAAGCTCGTGAGTGCTTGATCAGATTTTCGATAACTCTTACAGATTCCGATTTAGCCTATATTAGCGACCAAAATGGGACACCCTGTACTGTAGTTTTAGGAATATGGACTGAACTTGAGATTTTTCTTGTTGACAATGTTGGATCTTCCTGAGTTATCTCCAGAATTTGTAACGTTTTATTTAGCAAATTCTCATTGTTTACTAATTTCTTTTTACGGGCTAAAGATCCTGTACTCCAGAATTTTCTGTACCAGATTTTAATTGAATTTTTTGTGGGTGGAGCTTTATTAAACATGCTTCTAAATCTTCGCTGGGTTTCTTTTACTGATTTGGTTTCGGCAAACATAATAACACATTTTCCTTTTTCGCTTAACGAGAACATTTTGCGCTTCCTAATTAAAACCCCTTGTCAAAAATGACCAACAATGGCTGACAATGAGGTTGTTGTTGTTATGGAAACGAGATAACTTTGTTTCCACAGGCGACTTTTCAAAAACGTCCTTTTAAAATAATATTCTTTTTCGACATACAGTCAATTCTTTGGAGGTCAATAATTGCGTTATTTTTTAAGATAACCATAGCTTGTGTTACATTTTTTTAAAGAAGAAAGATTAAATTTTAAAAATATTGAAACATATACAGGGTGTTCCATTTAAAATAACAAAGTTGTCCTATATCGGAAAATCGGCCATTTTGTTTTTGAGCTAATGGAATGTCACATAAAAATGGTAAAGATACGAGAATAAACTTTAAAGAAATATAAGTATATTTGCGAAAACCGCATCTTGATATCTTTATTTGTTCAAAAGTTATTCGCGATCAAAATGGGTCAAAATATGGACGGCCACCCTGTATAAAAACGGCGACTAGAACTCTAAAGTGAAATTCAGCTTGTTAAAGAGGACATTAAAATTAAGTAATAGAGACTTGAAAATGAATATACTAAATTAAAAACCCAAGGTTTTGGCAACGCTGTTGCAGATTCTGGTTTCAAAATTAAGCATTAAACGTTTGATGGCTCTACTTCATGGACTATGTATCTTCGACAGTTTAAAGTACAGCAGCTGCAAATACATGAAATGATAATAAGAAAGTAACAATTTTAAAAGAAAATCAGAAGAATTTCTGGATAGTAATATACCGGATAGTAGTCAACTAAATTATTAATATCTTGTCAAGCATTGGAGATACATACCTTGAAGAAGTTTACAAGACTCAAATAAAGTGAGAACGTAATGTTCAAAAGTTGGCTTTTCTACAGCACCTAATGACATGCAACATTGGCTAGCAGTCTCTGCATTTCTAGAGGGTTTGAGGGATCCAAAACTTGAATAAAACATTAAAATGTGCCAATTAAGCGAAAGCTGTGATGCTCTTGTGCGGGCATTGGAACTTGAAACAATATTTAACGTTTTAAAAACAAAAGTGAGGTGAGTTACCATAGTAGAATCAAAAAGTATGGACTAGCAAAGCGCCTGCTTTGGGGCTAATCTGGAGGCTATTTCAGAGGAGATAAAGAAAACATGAGCTAACGGATCTGAGCGAACACACAGAAAACCCGAAATTAAGTTGTAACGTTGTCATAAAACGGGTCATATATAGACCGATTTCAGAGCCAGAATAATAAAATCATCTTCAGTAGATCGAAATTCAAGGTGATCAATAAGATCGTGTTACTGATTTCATAAAACTGGTAATATACAGAGAGATTGCAGAATTAAAATAACGAGATCTCCTTAAAGAAATTGTAGCAACGCCAATGATGGCATGAAAAGGTTATGGTACTGGCATCCGTGGTGGTTATGGCAAAGGTAGCGGATTTGATTGTGACCGTGATTGTAGAGATGGGAACTGGGAAAATTCCAATTGACTGCCTAAACACCAATTTGCATAGATGAATAAAAGCAATAAAAAAAAACCAGGAAAAGGTGGTGGCGTCGGTATGACAGACAAGGGGGTAATGTTCGCGATGGAGGTGACCGTAAAGGTGGCGAATGCTTGTAAAAAGGTGAAATAATTGAAATTTCTAAACATGTTAAACGAACTACAATTAAGGCTTATGAAAATTAGGACTTGGCTTGAGTATGTAACCCAACAAGTGAAAAACTCGGTAATCTTCAAGACTGAAGTATCATGGTCAGGTAGCTGATCGAGACGATCAGATTTAAGAGTGGAACAGTGTTATGAAAAATATAAATAGTTGTGTAAGAGTAGTGACAAAGTTAAGATCGGAAAGAGTTGTAACATTGTAAAGTAGTGAATAAAGTGTTCCTAAGTTTTATAGAGTGTCCGACTCACGACTCACGTAAAGAAAGTTAGTAAATCGTAACATTATTATGAATTAACACGCCAAGCAAATACACTTTGTATCTTGTCGCATTCATCTTGGAGTGATGTTTTGCCGATTTCAGGTACTTTTGATTGGATAGGCACAAACAGAAATTAATATAATAAAGTAAAAACCTAAAAGGATTTTCTTTTCATTTTTTTTTCGTGCCTAAAAGTTCCAGTCAAATGCTTTAGAAACACAATCATGTTCGCTGCAGAGAAAAAGACTGCCAATGCTCATCCTTATATTAATTAATTGAATTTTGTGGCTAAAACTAGAAAAATAAGGAACTTTTTAATAAATTCATATTATTTTGCTGGCTTTAGTAAAACTTTTTTATTTTTATGAATATTACTAGTTATTATTTTTACAGAAAACCAAGGGCCCATGAGTATGGAGGTGTATATGGTCAAGGTGTAATAGTAAGAAAATACGGAGTAGGTGCTCAAATCAACATTAGAGTAGAGCTTACAGCCAACCATTTTGGGTATTTTGAGTTTAGAATATGTCCAGGTAATAAAATCTATTTTTATTTCATACTTTCCATTTTATTGTTTCTTTTGTTTAATTTTAAGATTTTAAAACAACTACCCAAGAATGCCTGGACAAAAATATACTTAAGCTGGTTAAGCCGCAAGATGGCGTACCACACAAAGGATACCGGTTCTTCCCGAAGGAAGGCAACAAAGTGTATGAGATCAAGTACAGATTACCCAAACAAACTTGCAAACATTGTGTCTTACAGTGGAGATACATTGCAGGTAGGATGAGAATTTAACTGTTTTTATTTTATACCTTACTGTAATATGTTATTTCCAGACGTTTAGGTCTGAGAAATAAGTCATTACGATACAAGGAAAATATTTAGTTCCTGTATTCAGTTAGAGATTTTTTTCTAACTAAAGAATATTCCGGTTTGGACCCCAAGCCACTCATGTATAAATTCGGCAACACCAACATCGTCTTTAAATTTTGAGCCAACCAGTGGCAGTTTGACAGGTCTAAAGAAATAAAATCACATAATGATAAATCCGGTCTATAAGGTGGTTAGATATGTTCATATATTATATACTGTTGTGGAAAATTCACGTAATAAAAAGTCCTTGATATGTACTCACCGAAAACTGCTTTCTTTATACTCTCTACAATGGGACCGCCTCGGTCTTGGTCCCGGGGTATAGAAGTCTCAGAACAAGTGACCCATATAAATTGGCAGATCGCCTGCAACAATATATAAAATCCCCCCAAAAAATGAAAATACTCATCTACGTTTCTGTGGCAATTTACCCGAAATTTCCTAAATTTTTGTTTAACAAATTTAAAAATTTTATTTTTTATTTATATTTTCATAGATTAATTTTATCTTGAAAAGAGTGGCGTACTAACCACCGATGCGTAGATAAGTATTGTAATTTTTGAAGTTTTTTGGGGTTTTTGTTTCAGCTGATTTGCCAGTTCTTAGGAGACAACAGTTCTAAGAACCCTACCAAGCACTTTTTAATATAAGCTGGGCAATAAAAAAAACCTCCTAACGCATTTTTTTGGAGACTGTCTGCTCTGTCATTTTAACAATTACTACATGAAAACAATTAAAGTGACTATGAGCTTGAGCATGCTTTCTTGATACCCCGCTGCAAGAATGTTAAGACCAACAAACTTAAGGACTAGAATTAACACAAAGCCAGTTTGTAGGCAGGGTGTTTGGTATGGTGATCTTTTTGTTTTTGTTTTGGAAAAACGTAAACTGGCAATTTGCCAGATCTCAAAAATCAAAATCAGGAAATTATCTTGAAAATGTAATAAAGTTATTTAAAAATATTGGTTTTTGTGTTAATTTAGGCAACATCGATTTAAATATAAACATTTATTGATATGACAGTTCTAACATCCGATTACACCGGCAACATTGGGTGATCCAAGTTGCTGTATTCGTTTGAAAAAAAAATATATTATTTTGTATCCTATGGGAATATTACTCTTGCAATAACACCTTAAGTGCCTTTGTGATACTTATAGTTTTATAAGCTACCAAAGAGGTTTTTATAGAAACCTTCGTTACCGTTGCCTTATCATAACCCCACTTTTAAATGTTGTTTTTGTTTATATTTAGTGGTAGTTGAAGTATATGGCAATATATTTTCTTGAGGACAGTCTAAGTTTTGGTCTATTCGATTTTCAGTAATTTGAGTTGTGGGTGATTTATCACGTGATGGTGTGCTTCGCAAAATATTCTCGCGGGTTTTAGAGCACTTTTTATAAAAGCTGCTATTACATTTAACTTTTTTTTCTCTCCTGTGACATGTTTTACTTATAATCAATTATTAAACATTAAGAAAACACAAAAAACATTTATTAAACATCTTAACCTAAAAAATATAGTGCCCGCGCTGTGCCCCTCCTACATGAAAAAGTTGCTACTGGGCCTATAAGTTTTATAAAATTCTTTAGGTTTGTAGTAGCTTTAGAATATTTATTAGGTGCCTTAAGATTTATAAGAGTTTTACGAAGTAAACTATAAAACCCTTTTAAAAAACTTTAAGTAACCAAAACCAAAGGTTTTATAGATAAGGTAACGGAAACATTTTGGATGCAATGTTATAAAACTTTAAGTATTTTGGTATTTTCTGGGCGTCTTACAAAATTTGTAACACCAATAGTTTTCTTATAAAACTATAAGAACTATTATAAAAGTTAGGGTTCCTTATAAACCTCTTATAAATATCAGTTACGGTTTAATAAAACTTTAGGCTCCAAAAAATGTTAGTTGGGCATGAACATTAAGAAAGTTAATATTTCTGGAGTGATGTTATTCAGTGTGTTTAATCAATGTTGCCGGTGCAGTGTATTCACAAAAACTCTCCCGCCTCCCCTTTTGACTATATTAATGGCAAACAAGGTTCGTGTTCTTTAATTCTATCCAAGAATTTGTTGCTTAAGACGGAATCGCGTTTAAGGCAAGAAAGTTTAAAGGTTTATGGAAGCCCAATACTGTGGCCTATTCGATCAAAAAATGTCTGACTTACTATGAAAATAACTGTCATAAAGGTTCCCTTATGATTCTGTGCAGTAACAAAATTCCACGAACTTTTGTAATGTGTTGCCTGCCTACACACCGATACATCAGTTGTAGGTAGGAACATATTATACTTTGGACAGAGCCAGAGTCCCGTTTTCGTGTGCGACGGCGCTGCGCGTATGAAACATACCCGTCGTCGACTCATTAACCCTTCCAAGCGAATTACATGTTTCCAACCAACAATGTTGTACAAAAAATTTAAAAAGACAGTGAAAGTTTAGTTAGTTTAAATTTGATATGATGTCAACTTTAAACATAGTAACAAAGAATTATGGAAGTCGGATCTGACCTACTATTTTTTGCGCAAACTTCACAGGACCTTTTCCCGTATCCCCGCTGCCCTGCACGCGTGACAATTTTATTCGAAAGCACTGACCTTTCAAAATCATTCAAATTTTTTTGGTCTAAAATTATTCGTGTGATTCTAAGAATAAAATACTTCACAATTTTTAAATCTCCCGCGTATTCAATAACCTCCCTTGTTTTATTACAGTACTCGTTTAAACATTGCATTCTCGGCTCCCTTGTCACTTCCTCTGTTAATACCTAACCTTAATACTGTAATAACTCACTTTCCGTACTAGCAACGTAAATTTCTATAACGTTAGTCTGTAAAATGTTTTCTTACAAAAGAATTTATTTTTAGGCAACAATTGGGGTAACTGCCCAAATGGCACTGGAGCTGTTGGTTGCGGACCTCAGGAGAATTCCGTGCATGTTCCGATATCACAATTTCCGGCAAACCTACCGATGACGTCATGGTGTCACCCACCGAACCAATTATACCGACCGACGAAGAAGACGACTATAACGAATTGGAACCACCGTCGACTTCGGTCGTCCCACCAGGAGATGTACCAATACCAGAAGGAAGCTACAACCCTATTTCTGCCCTCGTTATTACTCTGGTGTCTTTTTTAGTAGCATTTTTAATTTTATTCCTGCTCTATTTTCATTTCTACCAGGTTGGTAGGAAAATTGGGGACTGGCTCAAGCGCAAAAGTGAAAAAGGAGAGAAGAAAGTTAGTAATATGCAACAGTACCCGCCTATGGTGCCACCGAGATCTAAGAAAGGTCCTGCTCCCCAACCAACCAAGCAAATGATGTACAGGGCAGAACATATGGTGATTTAATGTTAACTGGTTTTAAGTTTTTATAGTTTTATTATTTAAAAAAAAATATAGAAAGAATAGAACGAAAAATGATCCCTTTAAAGTAAAAAGGCCTTAGTCGGCAAAAATAGGGTTAAGTTGTTCAGAATTTAAACCTTTCTGAGAAACCTTTTTTAAATGCCCTAAGCGATGTTTTTTAACTTGTACTACTTAATTAATTTTAATAGAAAGGAAAAAACTGATATTTTCAAAGGTTCCTTATATTGCATAAAAGTATCTAGTTACTAAACTAACAGAGCTGAGGGCAATTAAATTAAAATAATTAAAAAATCATATTTAATTACTTTTCAGTAATTGAATTACTTTAATTTAATTACTTTCCGGAAAAGGTAATTGTGTTTGGATTGTCAATTGATGGGCTAATGTAATGGTAATTGGTAATTAATTTTCACGAATCCCAAATAATTCAGTTACTTAGAAAGTAATTCGATTACTTATAAAGTAATCGAATTACTTAGAAATTAATTAAATTACCTAATAAATAATTAAATTACTACGAAAAATTCCATAACCTTTCTTTATGAAAAAACTGCCAAAAAAAGCATCTTGAAACACAGCGGACCGCTTTGAATCTGGCGAACGCCGCCTCCGCGCCGATTTAGTATTTTCGATTGATGCTTACCGCCACCGTTTTTATACTTTTTTTGTGGAAATATCTGTTGATGTTTAGGATAGAATAAAAATAATTTTTTATATTAGTTATTTAATGTTGAACTGCCGAGAACGCAGTTTGAATAGTGTGACGTACGCGTATGAAGCATATTAGTATAAATATTTTATTTGTTTAGTGTATCATGTTTAATATATGTGGTAATTTAAATAGAGTAATTGCTTAAATATTCAATTACTTTTAGTTTTAATTGATAATTGAATTACTTTAACAAACATGCTAGTAATTGGTAATCGTATTTTACTACTACTTAAAAGAGTAATTGGTAATTGTAATTGAATTACTTTTTAAAAGTAATTGCGACAGCTCTGTAAACTAAATATGAATATTGCTTACCTATTAAATTTTAAGATACTCACTTGCACAGGCCAAGGCAAGGTGCAAATTTGGTCATGTTCGTAGAAAAATATATATAAGTAAAAGACATTGACATAGTTAACACAATACTTTTGGCTCTTTTCAAAACTCAATTTTACTATTCTAAAAACATTTTTTTCCAAGGAGTATGAGTTATAAAAAATTGGCCAATTTACTTCTTAAAACTATTTTTGCCTTCGCAGGGTACTGAAAATTGTGCGAAAAATAGTACACGTAGGAAGTAATAATACTATATAATATATTTATTTAATGTACTTTGTTTCTTTATCACTGCCTTTAGAGCAAACCAAAAAAGACTACGGCTGCCCCAAATAAAAACACAATCTAAAAGCAAAAAATTTGTTCAAAAGATATTTTTCAAACCGGTGTGTTTACAAAAAAGTAAACATGGGGTCAAAATATACAAAAAGTTGTCCGTTTGTGGCATGGGTTTCTTATATATTTTATATTTCCAAAAAGTGATAAAATGTCTTTTGTAAAAAATGGCTTATACAGTCTTTTTACTTGGGACAGCTGCCTATTTTACAATAGGTGATAATTACTTTAAGATACATCTTTAATTTCTCCTTCGCCATTTTGGTTTTTGAATATCATTTCAGCCGTGACTAGTTTCTTTTTAAATCCGGATAAATAAAATTTATTTATACTTTTGGTATTAAGGATATACATTTAGTCTCTCGAAGTGGGGACTAAAAAGGTTCATTTAATCCCAAAGGATTAAGGTGTATTCTAGAACACATAATTTAGTCTAGTCAAATATTGAGATTTCTGCGAAAAATAGTTAAAAGGGTAAGAAAAATATGAGCGATGTCTCATTTGGCACGGATTGCAATTCTGAAAAATGTGTTATGTCAATTTTTTTTGCTAATAAAAATTGCAGTTGTTATTAGCAAAAAAACTAAAGAAAGTAATTTTGTGTGTTTATGATTACACAAAAACCATATAAGATAGCGGAAATTGCGAAAAACAAACCTTAAAGAAGAGGAATTTTCCGATAAAAAAATCTTAACTTTGGGATCTCTAGCTTTAATATCTATAATTTTAATTTGTTGCTAAAAATAGGGCCCCGCGCACCCGTTTTGGGAAAAGTATGAAAATCGTAAAATTTTGTTAACTTAGAAAATTCGTTATAACACAATAAACAAATTTTAAATAATTTTTCGACGTCATCTTATTGAGTCCACTCGTAGAAAGGGCTCTAAGGGGCGAAAAATTTATAGGGTGATTATTTAAACAATTATCTATCTTTCAATAAAGACAGAAGTAAGAAAGAAAACAATAGGTTAGCTTTTTGAAACATGCATTTAATTTTTTTGCCAACTGAACTTATGTTCTTTAAGTGTTGAAATAACCAAAATTTTTAAAATTTTTTAAATTAATATTAATTGCTTTAAAAAAAATCATTTAATGCAGTTAGAGTCCTATTTCCAGCAAAAAATTAAAATTATAAACATTAAAGCTAGAGATCCAGGAACTGAGAGTTCTTTTTATCGGAAATGTTCTTCTCTTTAGGGATCTTTTTTGCAATTGCCGCTATCCTGTATAGTTTTTGAGTTATGATGAAAAAATGGCTTTTTATTTCGTTTTTTGCTAATGAAAATTGCAATTTTTATTCGCAAAAAAATCGACATGGCACATTTCTCGATCCGCGTCGAATGAGCCGTCCATTCATATTTTTCGTACCCTTCTATCTATTTTTCGCAGAAAACTCACTTTTTGACTAGACTATACATTGGGGCGGATGGATATAACATGAATATTTACGTTTATTTGTGCACTAAGTGGCTTTTATCTTTTATGGTAGACTAATTAAATATTATAACTCTGGTACTTGCATCAAATGGTGACTTTATTAATGTATTTTTACTTAATTTAAAAAAAATCTCGCTTTAAATTTGTACCAAGATGATATTTCTTACCAAATACAAAACGTTCTTTAAACGTTTATGAAATAATAATACAAAAAGTTTTTTGTCAATCTAAAAATGCAGATTTTTGGGGATAATGATAAATCAAAAAAATAGATGATCCTGAATCAGAAATATGTTCTACAAAGCATATTATTTATGTATAACATGGAAGTAATAAGCTAACAAGACACACAAATCATAAATATAAGTTATTTTGAAATTCTGTCTTTTTTATTTATTATTTGGTTTTAAGGATAAGTATTTATACACAGACTTTAAAACAAACGAAATACAACTAAAATATTTAAAAAAGAATAATAAAATGGCGAGGGCAAAATGAAAAATAATCTTAGGTTCTTAAGTTCTTTTTTTTAGCGAGTACTGCCAATTTTAGCACTTAAAGCATTAGCTTTACATTTATAAAAAAAAAAACAAAACAGTTGAACATTTGTATATTCTTTTACCTATTCAGGTGTTTTTCGACCTCATTATGGTCTCTATCAGTGAGGATGTGTTTAGTCGGATGTCAAATTTATACAAAGACAATAATAGTAACAGACTTAAAAAGGACATGTCAAGAAAATTATATTAAAAGGCAGTTAGTTCACCGTTTGTTTAAAACGAATCGATACATATGTAAAGATTTGGTAATAATGAAGTGTAGTTTTGCTAAACTTATAAAATATGTATTTAAATTGCAGCTAGAAGTTTTGGTTTATCACCACTCCATTATTGGCAAATTGAATTGTTGGCTGGAACAAAGATGTATGTTACATAGTCAAATTTTTACAGGGAAGCAGATTTATTAAGAGAGTAATATTGCAGTCTGTAGGTCTCAAGGACAAATACTTTTTAATAAAATGACCACAAGCTTTTTGTGTTATATCCAATGTTGCTCAACAACCAGAAAACTGGAAAAATAGGTTTTTAAACCGATCCATCATAAATCTAATGGTTATTTCGAAAAATGAATCCTTAGCACTGCCATACAACGGGTCAACAAATAAATGTCATGTCACTATTGAAAAAAATGTAAAAAAGTAACATCCAGTGTTGCTCCAGCCAGCTATTCAATTTACTTCTTTCGTGATAATTTTTAATTTAACTTTAGTCTGTTAAATCAAAATTTGCATATTGTTGCAATGTTGCCAGATCGTTACATATTTAACCAAAAATTTGTATAATGATTTGAACAAGCTTATAAGAATAAGAATTGCACGGGATTAAAAAATTTGAAAAGAATTAAAAAGATGAACTTTTTTAGTGCGTCATAAAAAATTTACTGAATAATATTTATTCATTACTACTTTTGTGAATTTTGTTTATAAGATTTGTTTTAATTTGGTGCTATTTTTTTATGTTTTTTATTTTTTTTAACAATTTAAGTTTTTAAATTGTAATTTATTTTTTTAGGTTTGGGGT
>JAHBCN010007396.1:0-43666 GCA_019359885.1 Listronotus oregonensis | reverse complement strand
GGGGGAAAGAACTGCTATCAACCAGTAGTTAAAAACGGTAAGTCGCGAAAATATCCTTATAGAAAGCGTTCAAACTTGCGTTTTTGAACGACATAAAACCGTGTAAAGTCGAATACGCGTTTAATAAATTCAACAGTTTCCAAACCATTTTAAGGCGGTACAAAAACTGGGTCTTGAAATTAACCCTATCTTTTCCTAGCCCCTATTTTTTCTATTATTATTTTGCAATATTAATTTTGTTAACTCATGGTTTATATTACTACCTGACATAATTTATAAATGTATAGACGCAAAATAAAAAATTTACTATCTAAACATATAAAAAATATATTTTATAAATATAAATTAATTAATGACATACAAATTTCTAAGTCCAGAACTGATCCTGCTTTTTAAATACGCATGCTTAATGACACTATCGTTTGTTTAGTGCGTGAGGTCGTAACTTGCCATAAATGCGATTAGTCATTATATATCTAAAGCTAGGTTATCTATGGTACTGATACTAGTCAAGGCAATCTCGGACCGTTCAACAATCAATTTTTGTTAGAGAGATGGGCGAGTTCGGCGCGAATGGCATGGAAGAGACGAAGAAAAAAGATGTTCAACCCAACTCGATTTGAGTTGTGAGAGCCGGACTTTCCTTACTAAAAGGGCGATATTTTTGTCTACGACCATGATACTATTACTAGAAGATAAACCCACTTGGCGATTTAATTTCGTACGACGTTGCGCATGACGTCACTCGATGACAAAAATTCTGCTTGTCGGTTGGGAAAGCAGTATTTTAAAGCCTTTTTTTAACGTTTATTGTATTTTGGCATTACTTAATACATCTAACATCTAAACAGAAATCGGAATGCCATATTAAAACTCGCTGTTTCTGGGGAAATTTGTCATCGAGTGACGTCAGGCGTGCGAGAGAGATAGGCTTATCTCATGCGCGTGGGTTTATCTTCTCGAGTAATAGTATCATGGTCTACGACTGTCGTGTAGGGATGCACACGATACATCGATGTATCAAAAATATCGATGTTTTGAAATCGATACTTGATATTTTTGTTTCGATGTATCGAAACATATTGATGTTTTTGTTCGATGTATCGTTTCATATTAAATTTTAAAGGGCAAGGGCTGTCAAAATTATTATTTTTATATAGCGTAGAGAAGAAATTTTGGGAGCTATAAATAATATTAAAATAACATAGCTATTTGTTGTTGTTTGAGGTTTTTAACATACTGATATACTGTTATTTTTCAATATACATATTTAACTTGTTCTTGTTGGTACAATGTCTTTGTTTTTTATCAAGAACTCTAACCTTTTTTTTATTTATCTAATATAATAAAGTTATTGGAATATGTGTCTGTATTCAGTACCAAAATTTATCTTATCTCATATGATTCGCGATACATTGATATTTAGTCGAAACATCGATGTATCGAAAGATGCGATACTTTTGCTTTCGATACATCATTTGATAACAGCATCGATGTTTTCTTGATTTTGCGTATCCCTACTGTCGCAAATGAACTACCTTTAATGATATTAAATTAAATTAGCAGTTTCGCACGCGTTGGTAAATTCTCTTAAACGCTAGAAAATTAGTATGATGCAATATCTCCCATGCCGCGTTTTAAAGTGGAGTAGTATTTTTACAGGAGGTTTAAAGAAAATAACTAAGCTATTTATAAGCTAAAAAGGATCAGTGCCATGTTTGTTGTGCCTGTGAGAGACAAAGGAAGGCAAATAATTACCGAATATCCGAGTCTGCATGATCAAAGTTGCAAAATTGCTGCGGCCAAATAAAATCATCTTCAAGAACTGTAGAAAGTGTTACCTAGATATGTCCATTATTTTTATTATAAACAACTTTACTGATTCTAGTTATAAATTTTATGGTACATAATGTCCAACCAAAAATCCTTATGTATTAGGGCCAGTTCTACCCAAAATGTCGGCCTCTTAAAGTACCAAAGTCTAAAATTAGAACCAAGTTCTTTTTGACTTGACAAGTTTTTTACTGATCTGTCAGTATTATTGAAAATTATTTTTTTTAATAATACGGAGATATCAGTAAAACATTTGCCAAGTTAAAAAATGACTTATTTTAGATCTTAATACTTTAAGGAGGCCGATATTTTTAGATAAGAACTTGGCCCTTATTTTACATAGGTGCTTTTGGTGGAATCTCTTCAGTGAATAGAAAACATTTAAGAATAAATAATTCTTCTCCAAATACGTTTTTTTAACAGTTTTATTTATTAGGGTAGGCAAGTTTTGTAATCCTGGATTTAAAGTTATTTTTCCTGTACAAAATGGGTCTGGGTGTCTGATAGGTAAAATGGGGCATATTTTTGTTTAGTGAATAAAATCTTGCCTGCATTCTTTAGCCCAAAACATTCATGAGCCCGGAAACTCAAGTTCAATCATATTGCAAAAATATCCCGCAAATTTACGATATTGCCGCCCCTATCTTTGTGTGTGAATTAATAACACTGTCATAACACAATTATGACGGGGGATTTTTTTGTTAACGTTTTTTGTTAAGTTGTTTAAATGTAAGGAAAATTTTCGAAATTTACGCTAGGTTGTTACGCTTCGTTAAAGTTGTAGCGGCATACCGAACGAATCCAATTGGTTGTGCGCCCACCACCTGGTTTTCGTTACAGCGAAGCCTTAAAAATTTAGTCCAGGAAACGAACCATTTTGCCTAGCAATTTTTTCAAAATGCATAGAATGACTTAAAATTTTGACAGTAGATAGGAAATAGTTCAAAGATCAAAATCTATATCATGCCGAAGGGCGCCTTAACCTTGGGGGTGATTGCCAACCCATATCGCGGGTGGATTTTTTTTAGCTTTTGAACACAGAAATCGATAAAAAAGGATTTATAAGCAAAAAATGTTCAATGCACTTTTTTTTTGTAAAATGCATACTTTTCGAGTTATCCGCGATCGTATATCATAGTTTTTCGTATTTAATCGTTTTTTTTTGCAAATAACCCAATAAATATGCATTTTATCAAAAAAAACTGTTAATAACAATATTAGAGCTTAAAAAAAACAAATATAATGGTTGCTGTAGGACCAATACAAACCAAGTTGTGGTTTCTTAAAAGTTAGCTGTTGTTCATCAAACAGAAAATTTCAGCGTTTTAAAGGCAAATAACTCAAAATCTACTTATTTTTCGAGGAAAACTATTAATAACTTTTTTGAAGCATTTGCAAAGACCTTTCTTAATAAAAAGTATGTATCATAAAAATTGAGTGAGTTATGATTAAAATAAGGTTAAACCAAAATTTTTTTATTGCAAAAATCTTCAAATTACCACCCTAATTAAAATGCGTCGTACCTCTTTTTTAATTCTCTATATCCATGTATCATAAATACATTATACAATTTTAACTGATTTAAATAGAATTTCAATAAAAAATTACCTTTTCTTCAAAATAACTTGAAAACAAAAAAAGATAAAAATTAGGAAGGTATCAAATTGTGGCTATTTAAACTAAAAACATTTTTCTTTTTTTTTTTTAATTTACTGTATGACGGAAATTAGGTGAGATATACACGTTTAAAACGCGTGTGTATAGAAGAGCATTACCCTGTTTCAGCCCTTTAAATTCACCCCTTTAAAAAAGTAAAGTTTTTACACAGTTTTAATATATAGCTCTTGAAAAAACCAACAAAATGGTTTTTTAAAAAACTTTTTGTCACAAAAACTTAAGGACTTTTGCTTAAAAAACAATTTTTCATAACAACAATCATTAATTATAAAAATTTTAAATATTTTTTTTTTGTAAATATCTTTTTATTCCAGGACATTTTTTATGTAATTGTACGTATTTTTTTCTATTTTATTCATTTAATATATATATTTCTTAATAATCCATAACCCCTTTTAAGGGTTGAAATACTTCAACTAATAATTTAAAGATTAAACATTTATTATTTAACTTATTTGAGCCAATTTTTACTTGATTTAAGCTTTAATATAAAGGTTAAGTATGACTTAAGTAAGATTTTAGTAATAAGGGGTAGTTTTTACCCCATAATAATAAAAAAGCGTTCATCGGCGTAATGCACTTTAAAGGTGAGTCGAACTTAATTCCAACTTTTTATGGTGATTTTTTTTAAATCCGCGGTTTTGTACTATTTTTTGCATTGTAATATTGTAAGGGGTGGATTATTGAGAATTAAAAAATTACAAATAAAATTAGTAATACTTTGGAGCAGTCACATTTTTTAATTACAGCCCTGTGACAATATGTTTTTTCTTTCTAGGGTAAACAATTTTGTTTTATTAAATAGTAATAAGGGTTGATTTTCAAGGGTTAAAATACATTAAATAATGTGTCAAAGAATGATGAATTATTTTTCAACTTATTTAAGTTTAATTTTATATAAGTAAAGCTTTAATATGAAAGTTTTAAAGGTTTTTGCAATAAGGGGTAGTTTTCACCCCTAAAAAAAGCGACCTTCAGCATAATGGAGATTTCGAAGAGAAGGGTAAGTTAAATTTTCATGTAAAACACAAACACTGTGATAATATATTAATTTTTATGGTAAATATTTTTTTTAAATTAAATCATAATAGGGGTTGATTTTTAAGGGCTGAAATATTTCAATTAATGTTTTAAAAAAATAAAATATTACTTTTTTAACTTATTTGAGTCAAATTTTACTCAATTTAAGCTTTAATGTATAGTTTTATCGATGTTAGCAAGAAAGGGTCTTTTTCACCCCTAAAAATAAAAAGCACCCAAAGGCATAATATAGATTTAGTAAAGGAGAGAAAGTTAAGTTTAGTCCCAAATTTTCACGCAAATCTATGCATTTTGAAAAAATTGCCAGGTTTTGCACTTTTTTCAGCTTTCTTAGACTAATTATACCATAACGGATTTCGATTATGCTCGAAAAACAAGTGTTTTAAGATAAAACATACGTGGCACTATGGTACCCCAGCAAGCCTAAATCACTCCTAAGTACGTATGTCGTTGCTAGTTACTGTCACAGACCCAAACATGCACGATTGTTTATAACGCATAGCACTGTAACAATGGCTACAATTTTGAAAAATCTTACTTTTTAAGTAAAAACTTTATGTATATGTCGATTTGTTTCCGATCCCGGCATAGGATCGCTATCCATTTACATTTTAAAGTTAACGTAATAACGGGCTTCTTTTTAGCGGAACTTATTGACTTTTTTATTAGTTATTGAAGTTAGTCCCATAATAGAAAAGTAAATTCCAGTCAAAGTAAGAAGACTATTAGCTTTGTGTGAAACGTTATGCTCTCGGGAGCACGCGGCGTTCGACGTTCCACTTAAGTGCACCCGCATGCTTTCCATTGTTTTTACACTTGATTTTCTGTTTCATCAGCTTCCACGTAACGAATAATCGATAACGCAGGAATTCACGATCTAGCCGCGATAAGAGCCAAGCACAGTAGCTGCGAGATTGTGTATGTTTACGATTTTTAGTAAAGGATTTTGCCTCTTTACTATACGCTATGGAAGGGGTATGCAGGTTGATTTTGAACCATCCCATTTGGAAACTTTTTTTCTATTTTACCCTTAAAGTACGGTTTGTTTGGTAATAGTAATAAAAATGGGCAATTTTTGTATATAATATTATAAAGGAGAAAATTTGTTAGGCTGTAAATGTTTAATGTTTGGCAAATAAATTATAAAAGACATTATGAAAAATGTTTATAAAAAATGTTATAAACAAAATTGTCGAAAAACCCACAAACTAAAAAAAAAAAGAAAAGAAATATTTTGCCAAAAATGTTTTTTTTAAATTATAATTGGGTGGGTTTTAGTTATAATTAAAGTGTGTTTGTCTGTATATTCTGTTTTACCAAAGCATGGCTTTGTGTCAAAAAATCTATGATATACGATATAGATTCGGTGCGCTATCCCGAATCGATTGACCATTATGGACGTACATATCGTTTGAAAAAAATATGGAAGAAACCCCGAAATAAATACCTTAACAATTAAACATTTATCAACCTTTTGATGGCAACTAACCACAACTAACAGATGTGCAAAGGGAAAGAATTATCGCTCCTATTGAACAAGGAACGGTCCAAAGAGACGTAGCAGAGTTAATGGGCGTTACTCAGGGTGTTGTATCGAAAACATATGCAAGATATTTGAAACTAGAAACTCTCAAAAACAGGCCCAGACAAAGTCGTCAAAGAGTCACAACTGAACAACAAGACCGCTTTGTGTGCCAAATTGCGATAATTAATCCCAGTGTTTCTCATCCAGAGCTGCAACAACAACTTTTGGAAGCTACAGGTGTGAACGTTTTAGTTGAAACCATAAAAAAAAGACTTCGCGCTCAAGGGTTGTACAGTGGGATAGAGTTAAAATTGGTGCCTTCAACATCGAAACTGGACAATTAAGAATTGGCAAAATGTTCTTTTTTCGGATGAGACCAGAATTGACCGAAGTTCAGATGACCATCGAGTTCGGGTTCTGAGAGCTTCAGGAAGACGAGCGAGACTCCAGGCTGTCAAATCTGTCCCAAGATAAAAAGTAGGAACTGTAATGTTCTGAGGAGTGGGGAGGTATTATGCTGGAAACAAAAACTCCATTGGTACCACTTCAACAAACTTTAACGGGTAGGAGGTATGTTGATTTAGTGCTATAACCAATCGTTAGGCATTGAAGAGCTGCAATTGGGAATAATTTTATCTTCATGCAATATAATGCACCTCCCCATACCAGCAAAGTGGCTAGAGAATGTCTTAAAACGGATGATGTCACAGTTTTAGACAGGCCTGCATGTTCGTCAGATCTAAATCCTATCAAACACTTGTGGAACCAGCTCAAAAGAAGGGTTCGAGCACGTTGGAAGAATCCAGCAAATGTTAGACAGCTTATTAATGCAGCGTTACTAGAATGGAAAAACATACCCCTAGACAATGTTGACAAGAAATAGAGGTGGCAACACGGATTATTTTTTTTGCCTTTGCTTTTTAACAATTCAAATCTCATTTCGTTTCGGAAACCAACAAAAATACCGTTGTGTTTATTTTGTAAACTTATTAATTTGTATTATTGATATATGGGTTTTTTTGCATTTTTTTGTTTAGTTTTATTTATAAACAAAAAAGGTTTATACATCTCAGAAATAATAAAAAATAATAGATGATTCCATATAAGTTTGGTTGTGTGTAAATAAAAATTGTTGTTTGCAAAATATCTAAAAACTTAAAACAACGGGACGAGATTTAAAAGAATTCTCGTTTCGGCCGCGACCTTATATTGGTCAATATCATGTGGATCGCCTCGAAAAGGTCAATCAACAAGAGAAGTTTTAACTATGCAAGTGAATTATTTTCTCGGAACATCCGTTTGGGAATTTGCACTTTTTTAAATGTCTAATGACTACTTCGTGTCCAATAGCACTCGAGTACTCCCTACGTGTGTAGCAACTTTGCATTTCAAATGGGCTCGACTTTTCAGCGCGACTTCGTGCTAGATCGAAAGAAGATACTTAGCATAAAGATATGTATTATCCATGTCTGATTTCGTTTGAACCTACACGTTTCGTCGACTTTTGGTTTAAATGAAGATCTATTGAAATGTTTTCCTAGAAAAGATACGTTTTTAGATTACAATTTTGTTTGAAACTTCAAAAAGAGAACCTTTTTTACAGGGATCTAGGGAATAGCCCGATAAAAGCTCTGAATGGATACTAGTATTTACACTTAACAACTAAAGGGAGGGCCAGCAACAAAAAACGCCGTAATTTTTCGCCATTGGTTTTGTTTTATCCCTTTAATTAACCTTCAATAGTTTTAGTTTATGAGGTGATATTTTAAATATAAGCTTAATATACATATTTTTCTTATATCCAGTAAATGAAGGGACAAAGCTGTAAATAAATATATACAGTTTTCCCTTGCGGCGCAATTCTTAGGTCTTCGGGGATGCTTTTAAGCGAAAAAAAGTTTATTAACATTAACAGGTGGAAAACTGCTAAAAATGACCCCCTCAAAGACCGAAAAATGTTGTTTCCTCTAATATCTGCCAAAATATGCAAATTGGAGAATTTTTGTTTGACAAAAAAGAAGAGTGCCTTGTAATCTACAATAATGATCCTATATTTTTTTGAAAAATCGATAGTTTTCTAGATAACGGGTCCCAAAAGTCCCCTCATTTCAGCTGACGCTCTGCCGCGCAGAAGCGGCATTCTGCTTCTTCATGGATTTACTTATAAGGGGCGGATGAATTGTTCCATTACTCGGGCAATAATGTACATTTTATAATCATTTAAAGTTCATCGAAATGAATACCCCCACCTATCATTGCATATGAGTTTGGGTCCATTCTGATTTTTCTAGAATATTAAAAAAAGCGAACAAAGTTTTTTTTTGACAATATTTGGAGAGTATCTCATTAATTTATTGTATTTTTTTTAAAAAATGGTTTGTTATTAACATTTATTTTTTTATAATGAGACCAGAAAATTTCCTTTACTATCTTTCTTGCGTTTTGATAAAAAATTGTTTGGCCCATCTGCATTTTTTAGTAAGAAACTACTACTACCACATCTATCCAGGGTGAAATGTTATGGATTTTTCGATGGCCGTTCTTGCGAAAAATATTGGTGTTGCGAAAAAATGAGAGAGACCATTTTTTTAGATTTTAAGGTGGTTTTCATTTCTTGTCAAAACAAAATTCTCTAATTTGCATATTTTGGTAGATATTCGCGGAAAACTTATTTTTGGGACTTTAGGGAGCCATTTTCAGCGAGTTCTCACGTCGGAATCGTGATAAACTTTTTCTTGCTGGAAAGCATCCGCAAAGTAAGTTAAAGTTTAGCTTAATAACATATTTTTAATTTTTAGGGCGTGTGGAAAATTACCGGTAAGCACTCATGTTGGAAAAGTTACTTTACGCACGTGTTATATAAATCAATATTTAAAAAAAAAAAGATATCTTGGGTAGGTTTATAGATATTAACGTATGATAATTTTCACAATACAAAAAAATCTTTTTATTTTATCGCAATCTTTTTCTCCACTAGTGGTCAGAGCCCGGCTGCCACCTAACCAATCAAGCAGGTTTTTGGAAACTTTTCCGCAAAAAAATTTTATAAAAAATAATGTCATCCCAGCATGTTGACACGTTTTTTGCCTCGTATGCACCGAGCAAATCACAATAAAACAAGATATCAATCTCAAACTATTGCTTAAAACTTAAAATTTCATTTCTTCATTATTAACTTAATAGAAGTACGAAAGTATTCTAATAACCTATTGGTTTGTATCTCAGTAACATCTAAAAGCAATATAACAACTTTATGTAAGATGTAAGGTATTTCTGAAAACCTCACATTTTTGTACACCTGGTAAAGATACGCAGAAGTCGCTCTTTCTAACCGTACAAACGAATTGATAACATTCAACAATTGGAACAATGAAGAACGAGAATTTAAGATTATTTTTGTGATAGTAAAAATTTTTTTGTAAACCCAAATTTAAAATAAAAAAAATTTTCCCCTTTTTTGATTTATTAAAATTTAGAATACTTAGTGACCAGACAGGTTTGACTCGCGTGTAAAAAGGCCAAATTCTATCCAAAAAAATCACTCCTTAAATTATTTATTTTTATTAAGACAAGAAGGATATGACAAATATTTTACAATTAGCCAACCTGAAACAAAAACCCCTAAATCCAATTTTAAGAAAAGGAAGGGTTGTTATACTACATTAATAATCACATCTGCAACAAGATGAAGTAAAATTTAAAAATATTTTAGACTAAATAAGCACATTTAATTTTATTCTTGACTTAATAAAAGACAAAATATCAGACACATTGCCTGCGGGTACAGCAGCAGTCCAGTCGCATCAATATCGTAAACAGGACGTGACGCGCTCGAAACAAACCAGGCACATTTAAAACATAGGAGTGCTTTGCGGCTAAGTAGTGCGTCAGGCATGCGGCGGCCGCGTGGAAGACCATACTTTAGCAGAACCGGTCTAAGCCGCCTTGCGAATCCACTTATCTTTAAAAAAAATTTTTACAAAAAAAGATTTTGCTTTAATTTGTCGACTTTAAAAAAAAAAATTTTAATTTGGAGGAAAAGTTACTTTTTATGGCTTTTTTCTATTACCGAAATCCTGCCCCATTCTAAGCAATTATCATCTCAGAAACTTATTCAATCAGATTGCATAATTCAAAATCCCCTAAATATCGACATTACCGCCGTTGGGCGTCTGAGTAAAAATCTGCAGTTTTCGGAATTATTTCTTTATAGTGTCTTAAAACCTATCACATACCAAATTTCAAGTTTTTACGCCCGGAAGTGCCCCATAATTTTAATGAGACAATTAATAAGTTTATCTGTCAATAGAAAAATGGGTGGTTTTAAAAACAAATTTCAGAAACCACTTGACCTAACTTTTCTTTTTTTTTACAGTTAAATTTGAATACCTATGTGAACATTTATAAAGTGGTATTAATGGCAAAGATGTCCGCATAATCGAAAATCTCTATTGGAGACAAAAATGCTGTGGTGCGTGTTAACGGAAGAATGAGTGAACAGGGCAAAATAAAACGTAGCGTACGCCAAGGCAGTTACCATTACTTTTCAATTTATACTCAGATAAAATATTTAAGACAGAGTTACATAACATCAATATTGCATCAAAATAAACGGTAAATTATAAATACCATCAATTACGCAGATGACACTGTTATCCTGTGCGACACTTTGCAAGGACTGCAACAATTCTTAGATGCAGTAAACGTAGGTGATAAGAAATTGGCTTGTCTATGAACGTCGCTAAAACAAAGTTTATGGTATTCATTCCGGAACCCCACTTAAACGCGTCTATTAGCATTATTGGAAGAAACATTGAAAGGATTGGGCACTTTAAATATTTAGGTAGCTACATTACGGAACAGCTTGATCCAGATATGGAAATAAAAAGTAGAATTGAGATAGCCATACCTACATTTTTAAAAATAAGAACCCTTTTATGCAATATCAATCTGACACTGCGGCATAGACTGGCTAGGTGCTATATATGGTCTGTCTTACTGTACTGTGCTGAGTCCTGGACTGGACTGAAGCATCTAACAAAATGTTCAATCTCGTATTTTAATTATATTTTGGACGCCCTGGCCGTAGACGATCTTTGACTGTGCCTGTTTCTCTAAATTTTCTTTCAATTTTACTTACTGTACTTCTTGTAATGAGCCTTTCCGGATATTTTGCGTTAAGCAAATGACAAACTTCTTTTTGAGTTCTTGTTTTTTTATATCCAATAAAAATTAAAATTTCAATTCGTTGAATTTCATTTAAATGCGCCAAATTCACTTTAATTACTGACTCAAGTCATACTGATAATCCACTTACAAAATTTACTTGAATAGCTTGTATGTACCTTAAATTGAATTGTGTTTTTTTCCTTTTGCTCCAAAAGAGTTAAAGATGAGGTATATAATATGCTACACGAATTATGCGCAAAATTTGACAAAGAATTTTAAAAAAAGTGACCCATTAAAAAAAACTTTGGTATCAAAATCTATTTTTTACGCACCCTGTATATTTTCTTTTTAGTGCAAAAAATGCGCAAAAAAATTATGATGGATGTGTGCGAGCATTTTTTTTAAACCCAAAACTCGATTTTAAATGAATTTGTTCCATGTTTTAGCCGCTCACTGTATGTGTAAAATATACTTACTACATTATTTATGGCATGTTCCTCGCTTACCTGGAAATAAAAATACAACATATTAGCAAATTTACTATAAATACAGTGTTTAAAAAGCATAATGATAGACTGTAAGTCGGGTGATGGTACAAAATGGCAAACTTAAGTCCTTTTCGTATTTTGTTCTAAAATGAAAATCGGCATAATGTTATTGTTACAAAGAAACTCTCAACTGTTTAGTATGTTTTCTTAGTAAATTAAAAAACAAATTATGCAAGTAACTAAGCAGACAATAAGTATTGAAATATGTCCATCGTACCAGCAAATTACAAAACGTTTATTAAAGCGATATAATAATTAAATTTTACCATGGGTAATCAGTATATGATTAGCTTCGGCTAATTTTACAGATATTTTTCTGGTAACAGCAAACCAACAGTACTTAAAAGTATTGTATAGAATATGATAAACCAAACTCTGTACAAAAATTGAATTTACCCTGATTTTAAATTGAAAACACTACTCGAATAGCAATTTTTCGTTTTTTTTTTCCTTTTAAAGTAAAAAAAAATCATTTAATCGCGATACTTTCAAAATAAAACTTTTGCGAAAAATTGAAAAACAATATTATTTCCCAGTTTCCATTGGCCGAAGTAATCGTTCTCGGGGATTTTAATGTTCATAATAAGGATTGGCTAGGATCCACAAAAACTGATACACAAGGCAGAGCAGCAGAAAATTTCGCAATTAGCAACTCGCTCACCAATATAATTATGGAACCTACCTACTTTCCTAGGGTTCCCACCCATAATTCTAACCCACTAGATCTTTTTCTTACTTCCACCCCCGAACTCTATCAAGCATCAGTAACTGCTCCCCTTGGTCGCTCTGACCATGGTCACCGTATCTTACTCCACTCATTTTGAGGCAATGGAAAGCATGCCGCCACGAACCGTCTGGCACTACAATTCAGCCGACTGGGATGGTCTGAGAGATTTCTTTGCCAGCTACCCTTGGGATCCTACCTGCTTTTCTACTTTCGATCCTTCCGAAATAGGTAAAAAAAATTTCTAAATCTTGTGACAAAGCCAGACTTTTAAAAATTCAAGCCCACAAAAAGTTTCTTCAAAACCCCAGTCCCGAAAATCGACAGGCTAGCATCGAAGCGAGAAATCAGTATAATCAGAATCAAAAGACCGTTTTAACAATCGAATAAAAGATAAAGTTCTCTCTTGCTCAAATGGCAGTAAAGCTTTCTGGTCCTTTGCCAAAAATATTAGTCAGAACTTTTGCACAAATTCTTTTCCACCCCTAATCTCTGAAGATGGAATTGTCTCTACCTCCAAAGGAAAAGCCGAACTATTTGCCAAACAATTTGCTGCCAATTCTACGCTTGATCCTCCTATTAATCTTCCCCTTCCAACAGTTGTCCCTGTTTCTCATAAAATGTCCGATATAATTTTTAAAGTTAAACAGATCTAGCGTATTCTTTCTTCTCTTAATACTAAAAAATCGTTTGGGCTAGATGGCATACCAGCAATCGTCTTAAAAAAATGTGCTCCCGAGCTTGCACCCATCTTAACTCGTCTCTTTCGAATCTCTTACGACACGGGCATTTTCCCGGAGAGTTGGAAAGCTGCACGTGTGCAACCTGTCCCCAAAAAAGGATCCAAAAGTCTCCCTTCCAACTATAGACCTATATCTGTCCTTTCAGTTGTTTGCAAAGTAATGGAAAAATTCATTAATTCCCAAATCTTAAAGTATCTGGAAAAACATAAGATCTTACATGATAGACAATATGGATTTCGCCACAGTAGATCCACAGCTGATCTTCTTTCCTTTGTCTCACACAACTGGAACAAGTCCCTTGAGTTTCTTGGTGAATCCCAGATCGTTGCTCTTGACATATCCAAAGCTTTCGATCAGGTCTGGCATGATGGGCTTCTTAACAAACTTCCTTCTTACGGTCTTCCACCTAAGCTTTGCTCTTGGCTTTCCAGTTTCCTTTCTAATCGACGTATATCAGTTAGTGTAGATGGTCATTCCTCCAGCTTCTACCAAATTAATGCTGGGGTGCCCCCAAGGCTCATTATAAAAGTGTAAACCAACGCTGTTTCTTCTAACATTAATGAAAATTTTAATCTTCAAAACTCAATCCCATTCATATATTCTGACATAGTACCCAACTCATATCAATTTACTTTCCCATCCGTGTAATCCTGATTTAAAATGACAATGCGAGTCAAAGGAATCCCTTTCTTATAAGATCCTCAAACACTATCTTGGATTGGGGCGCTAAAAAGGCTTTGGGTCATTCATTATAATGACTAAATAACATTTAGCTCATGTTTGCTTACGAAAAAGTCTCAAATGCTCATCCCTTACATATGAGCGGCCAAGTTCTGCAGAACAAAGAGTCGTTTAATCTTGTCGGCGTTATTTTTGAGAATAACCTCAACTGGCACAAACACATTTTATCCATAGCTTTGGCAGCTTCAAAAAAGATTGGATTTTTCTTCCGAGCCAGAAAATATTTCTCTTCTTCCAATCTGTACACTCTGTATGTATCCCAAATCAGACCCTTTTTAGAATATTGTTCTCATGTCTGGGGAATGGCGTCCCCTACAACACTTAGCATTCTGGACTCCATTCAAAGAAGAGCCGTTCGTCTTATTAATGATTCAACGCTCACAGAAAGTCTTCTCTTCTTGCCCACCGTCGAGCTGTAGGGGATCTGTCGCTCTTCTATAGGTATTTTCACGGCTTCTGCTCAGAGGAGTTGGCCAGTATAATTCCTTCTCTGGCAGCTCCCAACAGAGCAACACGTAGTGCAACTTTATGCATCCTTTTACAGTTCAGTTAGGGAGGCCCCGAACTTCCCGCTTTCTTCGTTCCTTCATCCCTAGAGTGTCAAGACTATGGAACCTGCTGCCCGCAGAAGTTTTTCCTTCTCCTCCCAATCTTCAAAAATTTAAGTCCCGTGTGAACAAACTCCCTCTCACCACACTGAAGACACCCACGGTACGTTAGTACTTAGGCATCAGCCTTCGTGGACTGTCCCAAGATAAAAAAAATCAAGATTTATTTCTAGAAAACCTTAATGCTAAGAAAAATGGTAAAACTCTCTAAAACTAACCATTTTTTAATAATTTACATCTTAATTGTTTTAAAGCTGGAAAGCTAATTTTAAAAAAGCAGTGATCTCTGGTTTTCAAAGCAAATAGCATAATAGTCCAGTAACTGAAGACCTAAAAGAACCCAAAAATAAAAAATAAATCTGTACAGTTTTCATTTGTGACGCAATTCTTAGGTCTTCGCGAATGCTTTCGAGCGAGAAAAAGTTTAATAAATATGGCCTCTTAAAGTCCCAAAAATGAGTTTTCCGCGAATATCTGCCAAAATATGGAAATTATAGAATTTTTGTTCAGGCAAAAAATGAAGAATTCCTCAAAATCTATAAAAATGGTTTCTACCATTTTTTGCAACACCAATATTTTTCGCAAAAACAGCCGTCGAAAAATCCATTACATTTCACACTGGATAGATGTGGTAGTAGGCTAAAAAATGCAGATGAGCAAAACAACGCAAGTAAGATGGTGAAGGAAATTTTCTGGGATCATCGAATACTTGCTAAGGTCTCATTATAAAAAAAATGTTAATAACAAATCATTTTTTCTAAAAATGTCAATAAATTAATGAAATATTTATAAAATATTGTGAAAAAAAACTTTAACCCCTTTTTATAATATTCTAGAAAAATCAGAATTGACCCAAACTCATATGCAATGATAGGTACGGTTTTCCCATTTCAATGAACTTGAATAATTAAAAAATGTACATTATTGCCCGAGTAATGGAACCCTTCGTCCGCCCGCTTATAAGTGAATCCATGAAGATAGCAGCATTCTAGCCGTAGAGCGGCAGCTGAAATAAGGGGACTTTTGGGTTCCGTTATCTCAAAAACTATAAAAAAAATAATATATGGAAATAATTATATGGACCATTTTTGTAGACTTCATTTTTTGTCTTAACAAAAATTCTCCAATTAGTGATGAGCGAGACCGGTCTTGATTTGCAGACGGCCTCTGCAAGACCAAGACCGCCTTTTCGCTTGCAAGACCAAGACCGGGGTATGCAAGACCAAGACCAAGACCAAGACCAAGGAGTGCAAGACTACGCAAGACCAAGACCGACCTGCAAGACTCTTGCACTTCTGCAACTTTTTTTAAATATATTAATATTTAATTTTTATATTCAATATACAGAGGTATTTCATACAGAAATGACAAAAAATGTAGCGAGAACTGCCAAAAAAGGCGATTATTTAATGAGTAACAGGTTTCTTTAATAAAATAATAATTAAATGGATCACTTTGTTATTTTATACAGTTCTTTAACAACGATTATGAGTAAATTCAATAACATGTTTCAAAAACAATAGGATTGTGACTCAATTGGTCCGACAAAGCACGATATTTCCGAAACCGTTCACGACAGAGAAAAGCTAGGGGTACAAAAGTTATAGAAGCTGATTTTTTTTTAAATTTTGCTTTGCTTTCAAGAAAAAAAATAAAATCGATTCTTTTTTATATCCTTTTGAAAAGAAGGAGTTTTACTTTGTCTCTCGAAAAAAACTCAAATAACGAAAAAGTTGTATTTTAAGTTGTTTTATCAAAATAATTGTTTTAAAAAATTATGTATAATGAAAGCTTCTTTTTAACTTTAGGACCCTGCGTATTTCCAATTTCGAAACGATGCATATCCGGACTTATGTTTATAGAGACTTTTTTTGCAAGATCTAACTGCTGTTAAAGATTTATATTCCTAATGTTTTTTTTTAATTAGCTATTTAGTGATGCCCCTTACAGGGTAGATGAAAAATTTTCAAAATCCAGAAAAACATTATATTTGTTCCACACTGTAAGAAATGGCACCATTAGATTGCTTCTTAAAACTAAGATATAAATGTAAAAAAAAGAATTAATAAAAAATATGTTTTTCATGTCATATAGAAATAATTTTTATACAAATGGATTTTAAATATCACTTCCGGTTTTAACGTAAAAGGCAAAACAATGCGAAAAGAATAATAATGACGTTATTTTTATCAAAACCGAAAATTTAAAAACCATCTACGTTGACATTGTTTCTATATGATTCTATATGATGAGTGATGAGTTTAACAATTTTACGGCACAATATACTAGTGATTTTTTTAAATGGATTTTTTGTCATAAATTTTATATTTTGGTTTAAAAGCTAAAATAAGGGAGTTTTCTTGAGTGGAAGTGGATTCTTCGGAAAATTCTGGAATAGCAAAAAAATTTCACATTTTACGCCCTTTTTTTCTATAATTTTTTTATATTCAGTTTTTCACCATAATAAACGGGTTTTGGAGATACCAAGCTTTGTCACAGTATTGAGCCACCTTGTATAATGCAGAATATGTATACAGTATTTGTACAAACTTTGTACGGCAAATGTTTGACTAATTTAAAGATAAAAAGTTCATATGAACTGAAAAGATTTCTGAATAACTTTTTTTTGAATCAGAAACCAATGTTTACAAATTAAAATCATTTTCATGAAAATTTTACATCTGGTTGAAATTAAAAGTTCTTTTCTGCTCACACAGTACATAGTTTTGTATTTCTTTTAATTTTGTATGCCTCTTCAAAGAAAATTTAAATAATTCTTATCACTAAAACATTTCTATGTGCCACTAAATGTATAAAAACCGGTTGTGTCTCAATTTAACTAAAAATGGAGCATAAATAAATAAATCCCTACATTTAAAATATGCTTTTTAAAATAATTCAAACGTATGTGTAAGGTTAAAATTGGCATATTTTATAATTTTAATGCAGAAAGTATAGTTTCCGTCTTTATTTATATTTAAGTATTAAAAAAATATATTTTATTCAATATTACTTAGTTTAAATTATTACTATAAAAAAAAGCAAGACCAGCAAGACTCTTGCAGCAAGACCAAGACCAAGACCAAGACCGAGTGGTGCAAGACCAAGACCAAGACCAAGACCTTCCTTTGACTCGCAAGACCAAGACCAAGACCAAGACTAGCCCGGTCTTGGTCTTGGTCTTGCTTTGCTCATCACTATCTCCAATTCGCATATTTTGGCAGATATTAGCGGGAAACCCATTTTTCGTGCCTTGAAGGGCCATTTTCAGCCCTTTCGCACCTGTTAATGTTGATAAACTTTTTTCGCCCAAAAGCATCCCCAAAGACCTAAAAATTGCGCCACAAGGAACAACTGTACAGATTTATTTACAGCTTTGTCCCCTCATTTACTAGACTATAAACAACAATCATTTTTATTTTCAACTAGAAAAAAAATCGAGAAAAATTGTTTTTATTTCTGAATAATTGTCTCTATAAATAACAATTTTTTAAAAAGTATTTGTCGATAAGGTAAACTTAGACCATGTACTCGAGATTTTTAATTAAAATTAATTAATGCCTAAATTAGAGCGATATTAGAACAAGTATTATTATCATAACTGCTTCTCCCCTATTCTTATTCCCTCATTAGTTCGATTATTATCTTCTCTTACAAGACCATGTTTTCTTGTCCGTTTCCTTTCTTCGTGCCTCATCTTTATCTATATTTGATAAATTAAAGAATATGTCGATGTGAAAAAAATCCATTGCTTGACTGGTTGGCTCGTATTTAATTAATTTTTTATTATAGACTTTTACGTAAATACATAAATACATTATTTATTATTAAAAGTTACTACTTTTAGAAACTTTTTGCATGTAGTTTTAGTTTCTCGCTTATAGATCTTCTCAGGTGATTGCCGCAGATTTCTTGTAATAAGGTTTTTAATTAATGTGGTGGAAATTATTTAGCTTTTTTCATTTGTTGCATTATTTCTTGTTTTAAATATTACTTAAAATACCTTAACATCGTTAGGGCACAGTAAGAGAAAGGGGAATTAATCGCGCGTAGGATAACATAAATATCTATCCATGAAGACAGCGGCGTTCTAGGGTAGAGAGGCAGCTGAAATGGGGGGACTTTTGAGTCCCGTTATCTCGAAAACTATCGATTTTTCGAATAAAATTATAAGGACCATTTTTGTAGATTACAAGGCGATCTTCATTTTTTAAATTTAAATATTCCTAACAAAATCATAAATAAAGCTAATAATTTTATTTCAGTAGTGGAGTTTTGTTCAGGTAATCACGGCAACATTTTAAGTATCTCTTGTAGTTTGACATAGTTACTATCAGTTTATTTGAAGTGTTTTGGATTTCCTATTTCTATTGAATAATTTCAACAAAAGAAGAGATTCTCATCTTCTGGGATACATGTTCAAGGTGTCCCGATACTACATCCCTTAACAGTTCATTATAGGAGATCTCATCACGGATACTTTAGCACGACGATATTCTACACTTTGACACGTCACACACCAATGCGTCCTTTTGCATACAGTTTCCTCACATCAATTGGAAAAAATGCTAGTAAAATAAAAATGTATGGTCATTTATGTTATTTACCATCATTCAAAAAGTTCGTAGAGGGAATGAACCGTGTAAGGCTTTCGCGGCCATCGTCTGCTAAACTTCTGTTTTTTGGGTTGTTCGGCCGTCATCAGTGATTTTGTACTCTTGACGTTTCGCTAGCACGAGTGGTTGACATTTTCAGAAGATATGCTTCTTCGTTGACTACTTGCGTAGTACGCGAAACGTCAAAAACACCAAATCACCGACGACGGCCCAACAACCCAAAACCAGAAATTCGCTGAGGGAACTTTTTTTTGAATCATCTTCTTAAGCAGTTCAGGCACTGACTTTCCAGTCCCAAAAATAAACTAAACAGCGAGTGATATCAGGAAATACTACCCATTGAATGGCACTGCAGGAAGCATTAAACAGCAAAATACAAGTCAGTTGTTGATACAAGAGGAAATATAATTATTGTTAAGCATCCTATAGTTTACACACATGATGTTACACCTTTTTTAAACACTGGCGAGCAAAGTTATTGCAGAAATGAAAGAACTGATGACCCATCCTGGTGCGACACCAAAGCGAGCTATGATTGAAATTATACAGAATCTTTCAGGTGGTGTTTTTTCGGGTTAGTATTATAATTACACATAATAATATTGTTATTGTGTTTTTTTTCAAGGCATTTTTTTCTAACTGATGTGGTAAACTTGTGTGTGATAAATTAGCAAAGGGATACAATAGTGTGTGATAAAGTGAGATAGCGCCTGATAGTATGTCGTGTAATAAAGTGTCATAGGTTCCATGTTTAAATAAATTTTTGAATACCGTTTTTATTGTTTTTGTAATAAGGTTTCGTAATATCTCAGTTTTATTAATTGTTAAATTTAGGTTTTAACAACAGCCAGATTACAGTGTACCAAAATATCATTGCTGTGAAAAATCTATTTTAAAAGTCAAATTTGAAACCCTTTGTAATTAATATAAATAAAGTTTAATTTTTTAAGAGAAAAAACTTGTTGGATGAGCATAGTGGCATGAATGTTTTTGCTGAAAATCCTTTAGAAAAATGTATATGACAAGAATCGAGAAAGATCCAGAATATTTTTTAAATAAACAAAAGGTGAAAAAAACGTATTTTTTTCTACTTTAAACGCTCCTAACATTGTAAGTATTGGTCGTAGAGAAAAATTATAGAAAGAAAAATGGATTGGTATTAAATTTTCTACCTCTATATTCCGCCAAGACCAACTTCATTCATGCTATGAAGAAATATTATGCCACATTTCGTTCAAATCGATTTGATACATTTTGCACAATATTTTTCAGTTTTTTAATGGTCCAAAATATAAAACTCAGACTTTTAAACTTTTTACATATACTACAGACCACAAGCTTGATTGAATTGACAATTTTGATATATTAAAAGAAGCGTCTTTTTGAGTACTTTTAAAAATATTTTAGTAACATTTTTAACTGATAATTTACGGAGATAATCAATCTGTTCATATCTTTAAAGTATCGGGCGCTGAAATGAACTGATTATTATGTTTAAAAAGCGTTTAAAAGCTTGAGATCTTTAGTAAAGAAAAATTAAATGTTCAAGTCCCGTATTCTGGACTTTACCCAATTAGCGGAATTATTTACTATTTATGCAAAATAATTGTGCCAGCCGATTTAAACAAAATTGAGTATGGTGTTTCACCAGAGCATGAGATTTTTTCTGGTTGAATGTGGAGGTCCACAGAAAAACCCAGAGCGTCTATTAAAATTATGCAAAAACTACATTTTTTTGCCTCTTTTATACAGGGTGATTCAAAAATCGATCACGATACTTAAGAGGGTGATTCTACATGACAAAATAATAGTAGAGCCTCATCATTTTTTTCAAAATATCATTCGTTTTCGAGTTACAAGCCGACAAAGTTCAATTTTTTATTTTTGGTTTTTTAAATTGTTTGCTTACGGAAAAACCGATTCTCCTAATATTTGAAACGTAGACTGAGTCGATTGCGCTTCATTATTTTAGTAACATTTCACATTAATTGTGTTTCATTAGAGGGCACTTTACCTACGTTGAAAATTGTTTTTTTGTCATTTTTTTTAGTTTTGACAGCTATACTAGTTTTTAGTATGTTTTCTCAAAGACTGATGCAAGGCTTTTAAAAAGGTGCTCTTTATTTAACTCGCTAAATCCAACCGTTTAGACGTAAATCGCCCTTAAAAATTAAATGGTAAATTTATTTTTATCATTTCATTACCACCAGATACCAGGTAATAGGCCTTTCATCATGTGACAAGCGCAAGCGCAGTCGCCATGTTGAAATGGCGGCAATTTAAAAGTTTCGTACTGTTTTGATCGACAATGGCGAATGCAGTATTATCTCCCAATTAAATCATTTACTGGAAAATATCGTTGATGGTGCTTCACTGATTTATAATTCAGTTGAAGCCCATAATTGTACGCAATTAAAAAGGTAGCTTAAATGTCATGGACGTCTTTAAAAAGGAAAAGAAGTGAGCTGATTAGAGAGATTTACTTTCTATAAAAAATTTTAATTTTTTCTAATTAGGCCTACCACATATATACAATTGTTATATTAATTAAATTGTATTGTATTTAAATGATTTATAGCGTGTATCACTCTTACATACTCCATAACAACACCTGCTTCTTCGTTCTTTTCGTACTGATATCATTATAATAACCGATTAAAAAACATATTTGCTAATTAAGGCACTTTTTTCTTTATTTTCGTATTTCTTTTTTTCAATAACTATGCTTTCTTTAGTATTTTTTTATTTTAATTATGTGTTTACAAGCCCTTTTACATGCTTGTTTACAAAAAACAGTACGAAAAAAAATGGCGGATACTGACGCATGCGCACAAAAAAAAATTGTGATGAAAAGGCCTATTGTAACTCGAAAACAAATGACATATAAAAAAAATTAGTTTAGTTTTTTCTACAATTAATACTTACAAACTAATGAACAATTAAAATAGAAAAAAATGCGCCTTTTTGATTTTCTTTATATTTGGTTTATTTAAAAAATGTTTTGAACCTTTCCGAAAGAATCTTTTGATGCTTGTTTCTTACATTTTTTTAGAGAGTTTTTAGTAAAAATATGCCTGCCACCTCGTGAATTCAACCAGAAACAAATGTAAAGCTTTGTATTGTATTTGTATTGTAGTGAATGGGACGTTCGGCTCAACATAGCCCTAATCCCACTTCGACATAGGATGATATTTTAAGGATACCCTGAATTAGTTGATCTTCCCATTTTCTAGATATCGTAGCCTTTATCATGTCAATTCTATGCATTGGCATTGTATATATTCCGCGGTTTCACTCGATCTGTCACAAAACCTACAGCGTTCATTGTAATTCTTTACCATCTTTTTGAGGTGACACCTCAAAAAGATGCCGTGCCTGTTAAGCAGTTGGTGACTATCCTGAGTTCGTTTGTGTGAAGTTCTAATAGCTTCTTATTATGGGATGAATCTTTTTGCCCGTCTTGCCTGAAGCGTTGTACCAGTGAGTCTCTTTTTGCCTCTTTTACCATTCTTTGAGTCCTTCCAGTCCATAAAATATAGTGATGAGAAAAAGACCCGACCGTTAGTCTTGGTCTTGGCTTGGTCTTGAAGCCGGTTTGGTTTGGTCTTGGCCCCCGGGGGGGCTTGGTCTTGGTCTTGGTCTTGGTCTTGGAAGATTTTTTGGCTTCTTTTTTTTGGTATAATAATTTAAAAAAAACAATCTTGAATAAAAATATCTTTTTTACTTAAATATAAATCAAGATGGAGACTTTTTTTTTGTTTAAAATTTTAAAATATCCGTTTTAACTTAAATACATTTAAATTATTTGATTGCATATTTTTAATGAAGGCGTTTTTTTTTTTTAGCGCCAGGGCCGGATTTAATTTTTTTCCACCATAGGGGAATAAATTTTTCCCCCTAATATTAAATATTTTTTTTAAAGTAAACTACACTAGTAATTTTATAAAAATATTAAACAAATTTAACAAAAAATAAAACATAAAAAAATTAATTAACAACTTTAAACAAAAAAAATTTTTAGGTTTTTTTTTTCTATTCTGAATTATAAAAATATATTTTAAATTTACATTACATTTTTTAAAATATTAATCGTAAATTTGCCGCCCATAATATTTGCCGCCCTTGGGTTAGCCAACTCAGCCTTTTTAAACCACCCCTTTATACCGCTCTATTTTGAAATTTAAAACACAACCTTAGGATAAGATTATATAAATTTTTTTTTTGGGAAAAAGCAAGGATAAAATTAAAGCAAATACAAAACTGTTTACTGTATGAGCAGAAAAAAAAGACTTTTAATTTCAACCAGATGTGAAATATATGTGAAAATAATTTGAGTTATGTAATCATTGGCTTCGATTAAAAAAGTTATTTAAAAACTTTTCAGTTATTGCTTAAACTTTTTACCTTTAAATTAGCTAAGAATTTGTCGTACAAAGTTTGTAGAAATACTTTATAAACAATCTGCAGATACAGGGGGCCAATAGTGCGACAAAGTTTGATATTCCAACAATCGTCCATTATAGTGAAAAAACTAAACATACAAAATTATAGACAAAAATAAAATGTAAATTATTTATTCCAGGGAATTCTTATATTAACTACTGCCACTTAAGAAAACTCCCTTTATTTTTAGTTTCCCTAAAATAAAAAAATTTATGGCAAAATCTATTTAGGAAAAATCACATCCTGTATATTATATTCACATATTATATAGAACAAGACGACGATTATAGTTTCTTAATATTATTTTCGAATGACTCCACCAAACCGGAAGTGATTTTATATCCCTTTATATAAAAAGTATTCCTTTATCAAATGGTAAGTTTTTATTAACCGACATTATCACATTATCTTAATTTTAAGAAGCAATCTAATGGTGCTACCTTACAGTGAAATAATGTATTTCTTAGATTTTGAGATTTTTGATCCAATCTACACAGTTGCATCACTTGATAGCTAATTAAAAAGAAAACATTGAAATTATGAAAGTAATATCTTTTTAAATGATAACTGTATAATTCTTGTGTTTTCTCTGTCAAACATTTGGATGTCAGCTTTGTTTGACCATTGAGTCACTATCTCATTATTTTTTTAAAAAATGATACAACTATCTGTTATCGTTGGTAAAGAACTGAGAACTAAAAGAACAAAGTGATCTGATTTTAATTATTATTTTATTTAAGAAACTCTTAATATTAAATAATCGCCTCTTTGACAGTTCTTGGCACAGTTTTTGTAATGTCTGTATGAAATAATTCTGTATTTTGAATATAACAATAAAATATTACATCAGTGCAAGCTGGGAGAGTGCAAGAGCTCTCAGTGGTGGTCGGTCTTGGTCTTGCGTAGTCTTGCACACCTCTTGACTCTCCTTGGTCTTGGTCTTGCATACCTCCCGGTCTTGGTCTTGGTCTTGCAGCGAAAAGGCAGAAGTCTTGGTTCTTGGTCTTGGTCTTGCTGCAAGACCAAGACCAAGACCGCAAGACCAAGACCATCTCGCTCATCACCAAATAGGACCTGAAGTGCCTACTTTGGCTAGTTTAGTTAGCATTTTGAGGACTCCATGACCTTGGGTGGCACCCTAATTCACATTTCTAAAGTTTTCAACTAATAATTATTTTTTCTGTATGGTTTTTAGATATTGATAAAATTGTAAACAAACCATAATAAAAGTTAAAGCAATGAGATCAGAATTATTTATGAACAAACCATTTAGTTGATTACAGTTATCAATCAAGTGAATAAACATACTAAGATTCTGGTTTAATTACACGTTTAGTTTAAAAAACCTTAATTTTATGAATAATAATAATTTAAACTGACGAGGCTACATGTTTCTTTTCTTATGGCGACATTAACGCCTTCCAGCTCACTCACTGAACCATACAAAAATCAGAAAATAATTATCCTGAGAATATATAATTTCTTTTCCATAATATAAACAGGATGATAAAACAGGTCGATGGAAACCATGAAATCACCATCAGGTATATGTGTAGATGTTTCTTTTAATGTACTTGAAGCATTGAACTAGTATTTTCATGGGATGAAGTTTTCACAATTATATATAAAATGGAGGTATACAAGTATCTGGGCAAGAAAGTTTGGGCCTACGACTGAATAATATTAAGATAAAAATACATAGAAAACGGTAATAATAAGAATGTAATACTTTACTTAAAAGCTGATCACAAGAAATAAATTATTAAAAAATGTCATGCTGATTTGAAAAATTAAAAACCAAAACGATGATTTTAGATTTTTTTTTGAGAAACATTATATCTCAGTGAGAATAGAAAGAACTAAACACACTCCAACGATGCAATGATTAAGAAAATGAAAATCTTTCTTTTTTTTTCAAAATAAAAAAAATAATAACAAGAATTTTAATAATTCTTTCTGGTACATTTGTAAACTCACACAAAAAAATTAAATATAAGAAAAAAGAATGTAATGATTTTCACAAGAATAAAAGAGGTAAGCTTCCACATTGCAATTACTAGTCTGTCGATTTGCCATCTTGAGTTATTATTTCAACATTTTTCAATAAGAACAACAGCTTTTAGTAAGGTTTAGAACGACTTAGAAGTTACTTTAATCAAATTGAATTAAAGTTGAACTGACGATATCAAAAAAAATTGTGGTAGATAATCAACAGAAAGAAAGAAAAGACTTTGAATATCATCCTAAACACTGATGGAACTATAGACACATTACTAATAAAGTGGCAAAATCATATAAGGAAAAGAAGGAGAGATAATTAACTGACTATGGTATTGAAGGATTCGGTGGTGCCAGAACTAAAGGTGGTGCAAGGAATATATATAGAAAGCTCTCAAGATTGATAAAAGAGAAATTTATTAAAAATATTGACTTTAACTCAGTTCAACATATGGCGGATCCTTGACTCGCTATATTACAAAAACATTGATATGTTGGGAAAGTTATATGCATTTGATCTGCAAAACAAGAGAAAATAGCTTAGTGGCATTGAGTTATTAAATAAATATAGTTTCTTTTTCCAGTAATTAAGAATGGCTGGGCAAATGAATGTAAGTAGTAAAACTGTGGGATGTTCTTTACATATAATATGTGAAGCACAACAGAAAGAATAAGCAGTTGATATATACAAACAAAAAAATATTCAGATTATTATAGTAATAGATACATAGTGTCATTTAAGGGCAAATCAACGAATTTAGAAAATTTTCCCAATATCCAAGATCTTTTTTTTAATAGTTTGCCTTGAAAATAATTGCAAAGACAAAATAATAGGAAACACAGATCAAGATGTGTGAAGGCACAGGACCCTGATACCGTGAAGGCAGCCTGCTAAACATGCGGTGCCGTATCACGTAACAACCAGAACTTACTCTTGGAATGAGAACTGGCGCTTCTGAGAGATCGGTACACGATTTATTTTTCGACGCTTGAAAAAGATATGAAGCGCAAAAGATCGTATCACAGTTCTTAAAACAGATAGTGGATCGATTGCTTCTTGCTATTTTCTAAGAAATCATCAATCTATTTTTAAATACTTAATCTGTATTTTTATTTATTTTTGAACTCTCTTATGATTCTGGGAATAAACAATAAAATTGGTATAATAATACATCAGAAGATGTTATCATGAAACGCTGGCAGAAAATGCTAGAAATCATCTGAACTAACCTAGGCTTGTCTCATGAGGCAGAAGCATTGAACAGAGCATTATTATATGCTATGAGAGATTTACTTATCGACGAGAACTGTTTCAAAAAACGCTGCACAACATAAATTGATATGCCGTGGCTTAAAAAATAGTTGATGATGGTTCCCCTGAACGAAACGAATTGTTATCGTAACTCAACGGCTTTGAGAGGTCATGTAACTGTTTTATTTTTCACCTTTAACACAAGAAAAAACAAAAACCAAAGCACCCAGAACATCAGTGAAGTTTTTCTTTTTTCCTGATATTCTAGAAGCACCTAGACCACAAGAACTCTTCAAACTTAATTGAAGGCACCCAATAACTGGGTGAATATAATTAATTGACTACTTTCTCCTGAGCTCCAAGATTCCATGTATAAATACCATGAATTGTAACTGTAAAAGATGACTAGCAACCTTTGTAGGATAAGTCAAATTGTCATTTTTCAGAATCAAAACAGAAGTACACATCTTCAAATTTCAGAAAAATGCAATGAAAACGATATTAAGAATAGACATAAAATATATTTTGGGAGAAAAGAATGATTAAAGGCTTGCCAATTAAGAACGTTCTTTCGATAACTGTACATGCACCTGAATCACATCCATGGATATAACTGAATTCCAAACAGAATTAGAAATTAAAAAAATAAAGATGAAAACCTTAGAAAATACTTCTTGCTGATTTGATAATTCTTTCGCCTCCTTAGGAAGTCCCCAAGTAGAAGAGTCGTATTTAAAAATAAGTTATATTAATTACAAAAGAATAGTCAAAAGATGCACTTTGTTTTTAAAAGAAAAGTTTCAACTAAAAGATAGAGACCCACACCAAAAAGTTGTGTTTTTTAACCAAGAACCAAAGTTTGTTAAAATATACAAAACAACGCACACACTCGAATGTATTAGTCTATAATAATACTCTCCATCAACAGACAACATCTGCCAAAACAGTATGATGTAAAATTTTTGGTATCTAGCCTTAAACATTTTACTATATTATTAATTTAATCAAATTCCCAGATCAAATAGTTCAAGATGCAGGGTGCTTTGGTAAATAAGCATCTTCTTCAATTCCCACAAAGAGAAATCCAAATGTTTTGTTATTGGATCTAGAGGAACTTAAATATTAGAAAACTTTCTTTTTGTGTAATGTATAATTTTTCAACATATAAACCTACCAAGAAACCAGAGATAAATTGATACGAATCATAATAAAAATAATAAATAAGTACACGACAATAACCTTGTATTCATAGTTATTTCTCCTTCCAGGCTATGTGTAACCCACACTGACCTGCAAAACATCGCCTGCAAACAGAACCTAACTTACCTATGAAAAGACACATCTTCGTGTAAATAGTCCAATTTTTATACAAAACACCATTTTAGAGTTTTCTAATATGCTTATAAATAGTTTTAACAGATAGTTTTTAATAAAAACACCACAAAACACTTAAACAAATCCAGGGCAACGTCACCTACACCTGAACTAAATTCATTCCATTTAAGATTGCAAACTGGGACCGGTTGTAAAACCACAAGGCAATAGTTGGAGACATGATATTCTGGCTCATGAAATTCTCATAAGGAAATGTAAAGAATACAATGTATTGAACCAATAAAATAAATAAAAATGGTCTATGTAGCAAAATTATTTTTAAATTATTTATTTTAAAGCCAAATCTATAATCACATTTGTATTTTTATGTTCATTTTTAATATAAATATAGAATTTAAAGGCAATTTTATTTAAATTTTTAAATCACTCAAGTTTGGCAAACATATTTTATCGACTTTAGTTACGCGTTACGTCCTTTTTCAATGTCTGACCTTAAGTTCGTGTTTATTGTGGGGATTTGGCATTTCAATGCTCAATGCATTTAGGCGGGTATGGTTGACTTGAGTTATGACGTTTTATTAACATAATTTATGTCAAAGTTATCACCAAGTCCTGTCATTTAAAACCAATTATTACCGCGGTTAGTACCCTAGAACTTTCAGTAGTTCGCTCAAATTTGATAAGTATCTATTAAAAGTAGTAAGAAAGCTTGCCTTTGACATACTATTGACTTTTTCTGATTTTGTCACTTTATAAATATTTATTGTAACCTTTTTCTACACTCTTATATAAATATGAGTTTTTTAGTTAAAATAACTTAATTCTGTTGTTCCTTAAAATAAATAGGTAATCTTATTTATTAAACAAATCCAAAAAATGCAACACTTTTATAAACGAATTTCTGTTGGAATTCAAATTATTTAATTAAGAGTTTTTTAGGATCCTTCAGAGAAAAAATAAACAATATATCTATTTCACTTTTTTTTAAATATGAGAAAAGCTAAAAACTTAATATGGCTTCGTTTAGTACTTCTTGACTGGCCCTGTACATAACGGTTTAAGTATTTATATATTTTTTCGTATTTTTGGCATCCCCAACACTATATCTGATTTTTTTATCTTTTATTTTTGACATATTTTAAAAATATTTTGGGTGGGGGGATTTTTGGTTATACTGAAACGAAGTTATGATATTTAATTTAAGATAAAACCTAGTACTTCGTTTAAAAATATTCGCTTTTTTGCTTCTAAAATTGTACACTTTGAAAAAAATATTGTTGGTCCAAATTGTTAGCATTTAAACGTCTGCCCTTAATTACAATTTAAAGAATAGAATTTAAAAAAGAATCATGACAATTAAAACTGATATGGATAGATAGATGTATTAAGGAATTTACGTATATTATATTTTTGAAATATCTGTCACTTTGCAGTATTTGATATTTAATAATACAATAGTGCAGATCCTTTATTTTGAAGATAAATATAAATCGTACAGGTGCATTAATGCAGGTAGTCGTTGCTCTCTTGAATAGGGTTAAATAAATTGCGGAACAAATACCAGAGCACTTTCGCATTTGGTTCTTGCAATATATTGGTTGGTTGGTTTAAGCGGGATTGGTCGCATGTACCAATATTGCATTGCAGCTTTTGGCTTATTTTGCCTTTATTTCTTCTTATACATACCCGCTTTCCTTAATAGGCGCCTTGCACATATTTCTTTTTATTGGCTTAAAATAACATTTAACAAGCAAATAAAAACTCAGCAATAGATATAATTTTTTTATTAAGTGCTGTCGAACGCTTTCGACGAAACTAGGGCATCTTCAAGACCGACATTCACAGTATGTACTTTCAGTAATTTAAAATAAAACAAGTATAAAAAATAAAATATTATTAACACTTTATAATTCATAAACACAAAATAAACAACTGCATACATCTTCAAGCAATATAGTACCTGTGAATTTTGACAATGTCGGTCCTGATGATAGCCTAGTTTGGTCGAAAGCGTTCGACAACATTTAATGAAAAAAATGTATACTTATGACCGATTTTTTCCCTCTATTGTAAAGGTATACTAGCCAAGCAACTTCTTAAACGGTATTGACATCACGAGCAGCTGACCATACATATTTACAATACCGCATCGACACAGGCCATTCCGTTCCAATTTTACAACTCTGATGAGATCGGAGAGAATAGAATAACAAGCTAATCCAGATATGGAAACACTGAATTTTTAATCATAATTTTAGTTTAAAAGTGAAATAATATAGTATGCTCATTTTCTTTTGAGAAAAATACAAGTCGGTAACTATGGTAAGAACAAAAAATGAATTGCAGTGGTTCAAAAAGTCAGGAGTTTTCGTCCATTGAAAAAAGAATACTTTTTTGTGTTAATTACTATAAATTAAATAACGTAACAAAAAAAAATAACTAATATTGAAGCAAGATTTGTGTCGTCACAAGTCTTTTTGGTCTGACGTCAAATTTAAGGGGTTAGACGTGAATTTTGTAATTATGTAAAAACTATTTTTTTTCTCAGAAAAAGTATTTAGGAAATGATTCTTTTAAAGACAAAGAAAGTTTTAAAGTATTTTAAATAAAAATAAATTTTATGCATGAGGCCTAATTGATCTAATAGATTTTTTCAAAGATCTATATTCAAAAGAGGATTTTCGGTCTGTATACATTTTAAAAAATATGTGTCTTTTATATATCAGTGCCTCACAGTTGAATATTTGTAAGGCTCCTTCCTCCTCCTTTACGCCGAGCCTATCTGTTTTGGGACCTTTGTGTATGCACATTTTCTACAAGTGATTTTTTAGTCAGTAATCTGTCATTAACCCCACTTCCTATCTTTTTCAACTGCACCCCAGAAGGAGAACCAACTCTATTAGTTTCTTGGAAGGGTCATCTTGCGTGGCATGTCTTTGACCAGGTCACGCATGCCAACAATCTGAATGTTGTTTTTGGGACCATCTGTTTGCTGTTGTTTAGGTCACCTGTTTTGATAATCCAAGGACTGGCTCTGGGTCATTAAAACTTTTATATAAACCGGTTCTTGCTAGTTCATCTTTAATTCTCGTTTCTTTCTAGTGCCCATAGACCCAATGGAGTTCTCTCATATTGTTTTGATAGCAAGTTCGGTCAAATATTAATCAAAATTGGGTTACATATTTTCTGCGTATTCAAACACATTACTGACGCCCCACTATAAAAAAGAACTTGTTTTAATTATAACACGGCCCCACAAAAAAATCAAAAAATTCCCCACTCGGATTTGACATACTTACTATAAGTTTTTGGGTGCTGAAACTGAATCCAAGCTCAGAATTCCGCCATCACGTCAGGTTTTTTTTTATTGCAAAAACCTTGAATTTAGGTTTGAGGAAAAGAAATTATACAGGAATTTTTAAAGCTGCCTAATAGGATAAAAGAGCTACGGATGTTACCAGTGTGATCCTAACTTCAAATCCAGGTCTTAGATATGATTAAAAGATGAGATATCGCCAAAAAAATCTTAAAAAATTTTCTCACGGGATGTTTCTGATATCCTGGACCAAATCAAAGTGCAAGGTACGTGATTAGTCTTATCCTTACCTCGTATTGAAGATTTAGGTGTGACTAAATGAATCGAATAACCCCAAAAAATATAAATAAATCATTAACAGGGTTCTATATATCAACTAAGGTCCCAGATGTCACTTACCATTGGAATCTCGTGGAGTTTCTTCGAAGTGATTGAAACTGTGTTTTTTTTGGTCAAATTCGGCCAAGTTTAGGATGGAGTGACGGTATCAATATCTTCTTCTGATTCACTAGTGGTAATCTAATAACGTTTGAAGACCCAGGTTGTAATGACACTCGATCAGCCCATTTCTTTTTTGACATTGTGGAGGATTGTTTTAATAAATGTGTATTTTGGTTAAATAAAGCTACATTTAACCGAAATACACTTATTACAATAGTAATCATTAACACGAGAGGTGTCACGTTTGGTAAATTCATTATTACCGTGTATAAAGACCAGTCTAAACATCCAAAAGTCTAGATTTAGTTTTGCACTCATCACGCACCGTTGACTCTATTTAAAATCATTTTGTAAGAGATTTACGAATAATCTTGTCGGACTTCTCTCATGCAACTTGTCTTCTGTTTCGTTTTTCATTCCGAGAAGTAAATTTATGTTGCCATATTCATAATGAGACCTCATATGACGGAAATTTTAACGGTAAAGCGTTTGATTTCCCTTTTTGATTTATGCTTTATAAATTCTTTATTTGTATCTTAGTTTTGCGTAGACGAAGTGCTATATGATAGATGATGCGTGGAATTGATTAGAAACGGAACGAAGATAGGTGTAAGTTATGAGCTCACGAAAATGCTATGAAAGTATTAGGAAATATCGGGTTTTTAATTTAAAGGACATAAATTTAATTATTTAATATACGGACAGCCTAAATACGAAGCTTCCATGAGGGTCTAAGGTAAAATAAGAGGCCGTTTGTAAGAAAGTTCCTTTTTTTTTATAAATTATGCTATTGCAGTAACGACATTTGCACGGGGCGGTCAAAAAAGTTTGGAACAAATGGGAACTTGACTTGGTATTAAGATACTTAAAAAAAGTTTTTTAGAAATCAATTGTGCATGTCGCATTAAACTAAAAAAAAATTGATTTCTGTCACGTAACTGCTAATACCTTAATATTCCTTCGAGCATATACCTACTAGGGGTAGACTTGCCGCTTGGCCGTACAAAAGAAGGCGCTATAAGTCGACGGGAAAGGGTATATACCCCGTTCTGTGTGCTGATTTTTTGGCCCCTTCCCGCTGATCAACCAGCACGTTCGAGCGAGAGAAGCTACCACATAAAAATTCTTTTTCTCTCTGCAGGCCAAGGGAAGGGTTCTATACATTGCTCAGGTTTTAGAAAAAATGCATCATTATTGCTTTAATTTTTTAACACTAATAGGTGTTATTAAAATGATTTCAGATACAAAAAAAATAATAATTTAACTAAGGTTCAAAAACTACAATTAAACATCTTGTCAAACCGTATTCTATTTGTTTCTAACCTTATTTTTTGATGTTTCATAATTTTTTAAATGGTAACATAAAACATTTACTAAAAGTGTCAAATTTGTGTTTTAGGTTATTTAAAACAACTGCTCCCAAAATCTTTTAAATATTCAATAAAAAAAAATTTATTTAAACTTTTTCCCCTTGAATAAACCACAATAACTCATTATTTTTACTTCTATTAGTCGTAAACTCCAAAATTTACTCCATTATCTGATTTAAAATTTTTATTTATTATGTACCTATGTTTGGTATATTATTAATTAATAAATTGCAGGTTCAAATACATTTTTTCATCTTAGTTCATAGTCGTTTGCATTTGACACTATCAAATGTATTTTCGTGTGTGTTATTAGCATTCAAAATAGTTAACCTAAATATTGATATTAGAAAGGTAATCAGGACCTGTATATCAATAAATAAGTTGAATGACAAATAGATATTTGTCAGGCAACTTATTTATTGGGTTTAACTAGAGTTTCATTTAAATTTTTTGGGTCGAGAAACAACAAATTATTGTGGAATGTACCATACGTATACGGTTGGTTATCCATATAGACACTAATCAAATATAAATATATACATGCGTGTCAACGTCTTTAAATAATTGTTTTTTTTTGTGTTGGAACCAAAAAAAAAATAGATGTTAAAAACATCACCTTTATATTGAACATATTTCTCTTTCCTTTACTTTCTTAGATATCTGAAGGAGTTTTTGATTTCTTTATGATTAGTTGAATGAATAGCCTTGATAATTTTAAGCACTTTATATTAAAGTGCTCAAAACACATGCTGAGATGCTGTAGTGTCCTTATTAGAAAATATATAAAATTAATATTTTTTTACTTTATCTCTCTCTTTCAGTATTTGATAATTGTAAAGTGTAAATAAAAAAAATAAGGTGTTCGGAATAAAACTTTTCTCACAACTGCTAACTGTTTACCACAATTTCAGTCATTATTAAAGTATCTCTAAAATATTAAAGAACTAAAATTGCAGCAGCATTGTTATGTTATAGTAATTTTTTTCTTTTTCTTTTAAGCATTTAAAAGCGAACCAGAAGTTAAAATGAAACAATTCCCCTTGCATGAATTTTTTTGATCTAAAAACATGTCAAATCTCTTCCCTTGCTTAATAAAAAACCACCTCCCAAATATCCTTTTTCAAAAAAAAAAAACATATTTTGGCGTAATAATGATTAAACTTCACGTCTGGACCTTAAATTTGACGTCAGACCAAAAAAACGTGTAACAACACAAGGGCTGCCGAGTTCCAATTATTTATAAATGTTATTTTTTTTAATTCGTTAATTTATTCAGAGCAAAACAAATCATGGCGTTCGCTTATCCCGATTTAAAATAAATCGGTTTAATGTCAAATAAATATGCAACAAAATAAATGTAAAGGGTAATTACATCGTCAAAATTCACTCTTAAATACCACAACAAACAGGTTGAAGCTCTAAAAATAGTTCACAATCGTTTGAGAAAAAAACCTTGTAAGTAATTAAGATTACTGCCTTTTTGAAAGAATGCAATATATCTTTTATTTGTAACCATACTTACGGACTTTGTAAAACAAAATACGGTTTTTCCTAATGTATTTTTGTAAAACAAAAGCAAAGAAAAGAGAATATAGAATTCTTGACTTTAAATAAACAAATGAAAATGACACTTACCCACTAATTAAAAAACAAAAATGTTTTATCCGAGATATAATACTGGAACTTAGCCCCGGTCGCCTCTGTCGATCAGTTGTTGGGAATTCGTGTAGATAGCCACTTGTAACGTAAAAACAATTTTCGCCGAGAAGTTTTATATTTGAATTTTAAATTCTTGTAATTCTTTTATAGAGTTTCATATAAAAAAGTATTTGGAAGAAGCGGTATATTGGTACAAAGGGATATTTTTAGGCAATAAAAGATATATATAAGGAGCATATTAAATCTCGTGGGAGCCAATGGTAACTAGATATGTTTACTCCCTATAAACAGCGTTTGTCGATTTTCTAAAGGTAATGTGATGGCCCACTAATGTCAGCGTCTTTTAATTGACTGTGTCTATCACCATTCGTTGGCCCGATATTAATCCTCAGTTAATGGTTGGACAGAAAAAAGACATAATGATATATTCACAGTGGCCTATTAATTTAACTGACTTATAAATCCAACGTTATTAATTAAGCATTGGCCAACCGCATTTATTCGTTACTCAGCGTACGTTAGATCGTGTTTGTTTGCCCTTTGCCTAACCACCGACAACTAAAAGTGAAGCGTCTCATCATAACCCAACTTTTTTAGAAGCTTGGTTATTTTTGTGAATAATTAGGGATGACGTGATCGGAAAGTTTGTACCGTTTTTCGGCAGTTTTTGTGCTTTTTTGGTGTTTTGGCAAATGAAAAGTATATTATGGTGATATTTTATAGTTTTAGAATCTTTGATATTATTATATTTCGTATTATTATTGGCTGTTATGTTAATTCTGACTTTGTTTCGTATGTTGTAGTTAGACTATCTTATGACATTTTAAATTCATCCGCATTTTAGGTGCCTCGTTTGTCTTGTTGTGCTCAAGACAATATATTATAGTTTTTTATGTATTCATATTTTTTTTTTTAATAAAAATCAAAATTTTTACATTTTTATTTCATTTGGTTTTCCAGTGGTGTTCCAACAGTAAGCCTAAATGAAACGGTAAATATTAGTTACTATTTAGCTAATATCCCAATGATTTTCCAACAGTGGCCCTAAATGAAACATCGGTAAATATTAGTTACTATATCGTTAACACCCCAATGGTTTTTCAACAGTGGGCCTACATAAATATATCAAAGGGCCAATATGTAGAAGTATTGGTAAACTGACTGATAAGTGTCGATGGGCCGGTGTGCCAAACGCAATAAGGGCCGATGTTGGCACCAACATATATTATGTCAATGGGCAGTTGAATAATTAAATGAAAAAGTATATTGGGCCATTGATTTTCCATTATTCAATGTTTATAGGGCTCGTACGCAAATGTTTTGTATTTTAATGCTCCCTATATGAACATGATAATATTTAATACCGCGAATCATATTTATAATAACTTTCGCTTTTCGGTTCTTTGTTTTCTTGTAAACCCCATCCATCCGCGATCATCCTGTATAAAGCTGGCGTTTTCTATTTGTAGACATAATCGATACAAACTCTACCGGACTATAAATTACCATACGGAATGTCCGAAGAGAGAAACCTGCCATGGAGAAATGTCAGACTATCACGAGTCTTAGCAACCATTAAACGCAAGTTTTAAAGGTTTATTTAATTTGCCGCAATTACTAATGCCGACTCTTGCACAATTATAAATTGGCATTATCCATCTCATCTTTGTTGGACGAGGGATTACCATTCTAAAGTTGAGGGTCTTTTAAAACAGAAGCTAATGTAAGACACTCAGGCATGAGGTATGTGGACGTATTAAGCGGGTATCTAATTGACGTCGAAAAATTAAACACACTTATACCTCTAGCGTGCCATTATTACGATTACTAATTTATTAAAACTTTTTTTTAGTCAAGTGCATATTAAGCTAAAGCATGGTACTTTAAGAATTCTATGAAATTTTGTTATAAATCTAAGAGGAAGAAGAAATATTATCTTCATCCATCTACATCTTGCGGCCATTACTAGATACAAATTGCGAACACTGCGAAGGCATTTAATATGTGTAAGTGTAAAAAAGTACTTTTTTTTACTCTTACACACAGGTAAGGGTAGGAAACAGAACATCAACGTCATTCAGTGTAACATCAGAACTCGGGCAAGGAGACTCCTATCACCGTTGTTATTTAATTTTGCCTTGGAATATGCAGTTAGCAAAATAGCGTCGAAGCTAACAGAAGGTTTTTCTCATTAAGGTTCAAAACTGCTGTTAGCCTTTGCTGATGACATGGACACAGTGGCTCATTCAACAAGAGACATGCGAGAGGTATTTTTACAGCTGAATGAAGAAGCAGGTAATCTGGGCCTACGAGTAAACGAAGAAAAAGCAAACTACATGGTAGTTACAAAGAATCCAAGGCCTCAAATCAGGCAAGATATAACCCTTAATGAGTTTAACGTCGAAGTGGTGGAAGGAATTTAAGTACCTAGGAGCGGTAATCACGGATGACAATCGAGGGGAAAAAGATGCCTCAGCAGGAATAGGGCGTTATACTCTCTTACAATATTATTAAAATCTAAACTGTTAAAGAGACAATCCAAACTAAATTTGTGCATTTGTGCTAAATTCGCCCGGCAGTTACTTATGGCAGCGCAACCTGGACTCTCAATCAACTGGAAATAAATAAGCTTCTTGTGTTTAAAAGAAATATTCTCAGAATGATATTAGACCCAATAGAGATAAAACAACAAGAGTGTGGAAAAAACGCCACCATGCTGAATTGGCAGCAATGTATGGCAGTGAAAACGTAGTCAGGCACTTAAAAGCTAACCGAATAAGATGAGCAGGTCATGTAGTAGGATCAGAAGACCACAGATTAATAAAAACAGTATTCCTTGAGAGACCAGACGTTAGAATATTAATAGGTAGATCCAGAAAAGATGGAAGGATGCTGTCGCAGCAGATTTATTTAAGATGGGAGTCCAGCAGTGGCAAGTAACAGCACGAGATCGTAGGAGGTGGAAAGCAATAGTGGATGAGGCTAAGACTCACCCAGAGTTGTGAGGTCAGGAAAGAACAAGAAGATTGTTTTTTACTTTACATTTGACAGTTAATTTAATGCAGTGTTAATCGTGTGTTCAAATCAAAAGTTTGCATAAGGTATGATGATACTTTTATTGTTTGGACATGGAATGACAAAGAAGTGGAAGGTTGCTTAAAACGTCTAAATTGCCTTTGACCTAGTATCAAACGTCGAGGTCGGGGATTGCCGACCATGCATGAACAAAAGAATACCGTATACAATGGTTTGAAGCAAAAATTATTTATAAAGTAACCCACTGGAAAAAAACCAAATAAGCTGCAATAAATCTATACAAACAGATTGTGCTTAGCAAGCCTAGAGTTCACATCCCGAAGCTTCGGGGAACAACAAATAGTACATAAGGTCGTCGCTTTAGAAAAAGTTTTTAGTTATTACTTGAAAACGGTTGAAGATACATCACTAACCAAAACGTTGCGTACCAATTAACAAACAAAGACATTGTGGAGGTTCAAGATTTTAATGTTATCGATACCTATTAAATATTTATTGCATTTTATATGTTAGTGTTAGCTGTTGTATATTTGCTAGGATATTACCTTTTGGTTACACCCTGTATCAATCTGTATAGGAAGTATACAAACGCGTAAATTCATTAATGAACGAATGTGCAAATTATCATCATTTCCCAAACAATACTTATAAATTGAACAAAGAAAGCTTATATTACTAACTGTATAACAATCAATTAAACGTTATTACAAGTTTTGAGAGTCATCGAATTCAAGAACACAATAGGTAGGAAATGGCTAATAGAATCTAATAACTACCTCGGTGCATTCCGGGTAATTTTTGCATTAACTCCAACTTTAGTTGTAAAATATCCTTATTGTTCGGATCTGCGGAGCAAAAATGTTTTGCATTTTATTTTTTATGACAATGGTAATACAGCTATGCATTTTCTGGATGTTTATTTACGTTGCTGGCGAATTATATTACTGTTAATACTTATAACTTTTATTTAATGTAATGTAGCAAAATAATGTTTTAATTTCTTTAGTTAATAACACTAAAATCTCGACTTCCATTGTCTTTATTTGTTAATTGATACACAACGTTTCGGTTAGTGATGTATCTCCAACCTTTTTCAAGTGATAACTAAAAACTATTCTTAAAAGCTACGATCTTATATACTATCCGTTGTTCACCAAAGCTTAACCGACTTATCACGGTTCAGCAACGGCAGCCAGATATTTGGAATGTCTACACTAGGTTTGCTAAATACATTTTGGTTGTTTGCAATTATTACAGCTTCTTTAAATTTTCTTTTCTTTCAGTGGTTTAATAATTTTGATTCCGACCATTGTATACGGTGTTGTTTTAACCATGCGTGCTCGGCAATCCCTGATTTTGACGTTTCACCTCGTTCCATATGTTTTTTGTATTCTTTAACTCTAATTTCTAGTGATCTTATTGTTTCCCGATGTATACTTCACCACATGCACAGGGAATTTGGTAGATACAGTCATTTTTTGAAACATCGTTGTCCGGTCTCGTCTTAGTAAGAATGCTTCTCAAAGTGGTTTGAGATTTAAATGCTGTTTTAATATTATACCTATTCGCTATTCTGCGGATCTTTTCTAAAGTTCCTTTAATATACGGCATAGTTATAAATATTTGGTCCTGCGAAGTCTTGTTCAAATAAAAGTTTTTTGTTTTTCTGATATTTATCGATTGTTTCCTTAACCAATCTCTCACTGTAGCCGTTTTGCTTGAGATCCCTAGTTATTTTACTTATTTCGGCTTGCAGAGATTCCTTACTGTTACATAAGGTCACGTGCGCGGTTATATAGAGTACGTATGACTCCTTGCTTCGTTTCGTTAGAGCGATTGGAATTCTGGTGTAAATATTGTCCAGTGTGGGTAGGTTTTCTGTATACGAGGTTTTTATATGTCTTTTATTTCGTTTGACTAAAACGTCGAGAAAAGGTGGAGTCGAATTTTTGTTTTCTCCATTCTGAATTTGCCAAAATTTAATTTTAGTTACATACTCGAACCCTGCCCAAAAACATAAATTGTTTTTTTTTCTTTTGCTTTAAAAGAGTTAAAGATAGGTATCGAAAATGCGAATTATGCACAAATTGAAAATGGATTTTAAAAAAAAGTATCCTATAAAAAAAATCAACTTTGGTATCAAAATCCACTTTTTGACGTATCATGCATATTTTGTCTTTAGTGCAAAAAAATGCACAAGAAAAAATTATAACAGACGTGTGCGAGTATTTTGTTTTTAACCCAATACCCACCCAATTTTTAAATGAATTTGTTCCATATTTTAGCCGCTCACTGCTTTTCACTAGAACCAAATTCCATTTTAGGGGGGGTCGACTGATTTACTGATCAATACAACCCACCCCGTAATATTAAAACCATTAAATCATTCCTTCTCAATCTATGTTATTTTTATTTTAAAAAAAAGCTTCGTTTAAGTCCTTTTTTTGGGGAAAAAAGCAAATTGTGCATAGTAATACGTATTGGGGTCTTTAAATGGAAATAGTAACACCCCCAAAATTTATTTTTTACTGTCAATCTGAAACATGCAGTCCCGCGGCATTCCTGCCATGGGATTTTTTTCGTACAAAAAAAAAATAAAATAATTTATTAAAAGTGTGACGTTCTGGAAATTTTTGGGGGCATTGCATATAGTGGCTAGTCTTTTATAACAAAACCCAATTTTAAAATATTAAAGATTCAGTATTTTTTTTTAAATTACTGATATGAAAACGGTTTAACAAGTAGTGATAAAAAACCGATATTTATGACAACAAAAAAATTTCTTTTTTTAAATGATATATATATATATATATATATATATATATATATATATATATATATATATATATATATATATATATATATATATATATATATATATATATATATATATATATATATATATATATATATATATATATATATATATATATATATATATATATATATATATATATATATATATATATATATATATATATATATATATATATATATATATATTTTTATATATATATATATATATATATATATATATATATATATATATATATATATATATATATATATATATATATATTATATATATATATATATATATATATATATATATATATATATATATATATATATATATATTATATATATATATATATATATATATATATATATATTAGGGTTCATTGGGGGAATTCTTGGAAAAATTTCCGGGGAAATCGTTGGGTTTTTTTCCCCCGGGGAAATCAAGCCGAGAAAACTCGAGAACTCAGAAATCATATTTGAGTCTATGAAATTAAAAAATAAAACTATTTGCGTTTGCCTTTTTGTTTTAAAGTTTTTGAAATTTAAGAGTGATGTTGTTGCCGTAACAAGCGACGGACCAAACGTTATAAAAAAGTTTGGCAGAAAACCCCCCCCTGTGAAATGGTTCTATTTTAAACCATGCCATCCATTTAGCTATTTTGACACGTTTTGCAAAAAACAGTCATAGTTACAGCTGCTAGGAATGCCTCAAACCCCCAGCGATGATGAATCCATCCGATAAACCAGCAGCATTAACCATGATGAATCTAATATACTAATGAAGAACCTAGACCCGCAAATTATTGAGACCATAGATAACCTAATTTTGGGATTTTGGACTTATGCATTTATAAAAAGTTTACGACCTCGCGCACTAAACAAACGATAAAGTCATTAAGCATGCGTATTTAAAAAAGGACCCCGTTCCGGACTTAAAAATTTTTATGTCCTTAATTAATTTATATTTATATAATATATTTTTTATATATTTAGATTAAATTCTTTTATTTTGCGTTTTATACATATATAAATTATGTTAATTTCCCCAAAATAAACCATGAGTTAACAAAATTAATATTGCAAAATATAAATAGAAAAAAAAGGGGCTAATAAAAAATAGGGTTAATTTCAAAAACCCGGGTTTTTTTACCGCCTTAAAATGGTTTGGAAACTGTTAGAATTTATTTATTTTATGTCAGTTCAAAAACGACGGAGTTTGAACGCTTTCTATATATTTAAAGGGTTTTGCTTTGCTTGGGGATCAGTAAAGGGATGCAATAAACGTTTTTTTCGAGATTGGAACAGACTTATAAACAAAAGGAAAAAAAAAGTTTATACAAATAACGTTAAGTCTTTTCCCGCTTACACTTATGTTTTCGATAGCGATAAAAAAGGGTATTCTAAACATCTTAAATGTATTTATACAAAACAAGGGATTTATTTACTAGAGGCAGCCCTGCCGTTTGGCGGGGCGAAAGAGAAAAAAGAATCATAGGAAAAACCCTTTTTTCCGTGGTCCAACCATAGTGCCGATAGATCGACGCGGAGAGACCGACAAATCAGCACGCAGAGGGGGGGGATATATATTCTTTTCACCGACCAATGATCACGTTGGAGGGAAAAAAAGGTTTTTACCGCTAATTTTTTTTTTGCACAAATGATCGTTTTCCAAGCGGCAAAATTTCCTCCCAGTAGGTATAGTCCCAAAGGGGAAAATGTTTTATGTTGTAATAAACTTACTGACTTTTAGATTAATGCAATACATTTTTTTTTTCAGATTTTTTAATCCGAAAAAAATAATTATAGTGATTTTTTTTAAAATTTTTATTGGTTACATAGATGAAACAAAAAATTAATTCTTAGGGGGAAACCACAAAGTCAAAAATTTAGTACAAAAATTTGTGGCTTTCCATAGCTGTAACATTCAGAAAAACTAAAGGAATTTAAGGAGCTGACAATGAAAAATATGTTTATTTTTTTTAAATTTAAAAACAACATCTAAAAAAAAATTGGGTTTTAATGGTTCAAAAATCCATAACCCTGTTTTTTTAACCGGTTTAAAATATATTTTTTTTAAGTCATTAATTGACGAAATACGGGGAAAAAGGGCCCGGGGACGAATTTGTAAATAAAAACGATCTGCTAGTCCGTTCTGCCATGATTTAGGACCCTAAGAAAATGACTAAGCCACGGCGCACGGAAAATTTTTTTGCCCATAAAATCTCACTTTTGAACCGCGCATCTGATACCCTTTACCGGTCCATATTGAGGTCAGTGTTGACGACATAAACAATGTGATGACTGAGACCATAATGAAAATTTTTTGATTTTTTTTTAATTAACATGCCAAAAAAAGGTGCTGTGATTGTAATTTTATTATAAGTTGGGATAAAGTTAACGTTTTCATGTTGAAATTTTTCTTAATTTTTTGTTTTTGTTTAAAAGAAAAAAAAGCTAGAAGTTTTAAGTTGATTTTTTTTTTTTAATGCTGTGCCCTTTTGTGTGATTGTATATATAAGTCGCAAATGTCAGAATAGCTTATTTTTATTTGTTTTAAGACAAAGAAGCTAATTGTTTGAAGATTCTTAATAAAAGTCTTATAATTATTTTTATACTTTTTTTTGAGAAGGGGAAAACCCCTGAATTTGTTACTTAATCACATTATTGGAACCAAAAAAATGCGATTCCGTACGTAAATATAAATTTCTCGACAACCCGGGAAAACCCGAGATATTGCCTCGAGAATTCCCGAGACCCGAGAAATTGATAAGCTCGAGAAATCATGAACC